>SJYO01007492.1:27887326-28143684 GCA_006410555.1 Capra ibex
TCTTGACTAAGTTTACTTAAGAAAAATTACCGACTCATTATGAGGTAACACATATACATGGTGTCGAAAGAATAGGTAAGTAGACGACTACCTGTAGATCCAACGAAGGTACAGGACCGATAATATTTGTCACGACGTTACTTGTAACCCCATGTACACAGAGAAAATTAAGACCAAAGGAGTCACACATACGGGTCTTCACCCTAACGACCCAGTATTCCGTCAAGACAAGCGTTAAAAAATTCCTTAGAGGTGTGACAAGAGGTATCACCGACATGATCAAACGTAAGGGTGGTTGTTACATTCTCCCAAGGGAAAAGAGGTGTGGGAGAGGTCGTAAATAACGAACTTCTGAAAACCTAGCGTTGGTAAGACTGACCACACTTTACCATGGAGTAACACCAAAACTAAACGTAAAGAGACTATTACTCACTATAACTCGTAGAAAAGTACACAAACAATCGGTAGGCATACAGAAGAACCCTCTTTACAGATAAATCAAGAAACCGGGTAAAAAACTAACCCAGTAAATAAAAAGACTTTAACTCGACGTATTCAACGAACATATAAAAACTTTAATCAACAAACAGTCAACGAAGTAAACGGTAATAAAAGAGGGTAAGGTTTCCGACAGAAAAGTGGAACGAATATCAAAGGAAACAACACGTCTTCGAAAATTAAAATTAATCTAGGGTAAACAAATAAAAACGAAAATAAAGGTCATAAGACCCTACACATAGTATCTCCTAGGACGACACTAAATACAGCCTCTCACAAAACGGATAAGAGAGGAGATCCTCAAAATATCAAAGACCAGAATGTAAATCTAGAAATTAGAGAAAACTCAAATAAAAAGAAATTCCATAATCTTTCACTAGATCAAAATAAGAAAATGTTCACCAACTGGTCAAAAGGGTCGTGGTGAACAATTTCTCTAACAGAAATGAGGTAACATATAAGAACGGAGGAAACAGTTTCTATTCCAAAGGTATACACACACCTAAATAGAGACCCGAAAGATAAAACAAGGTAACTAGATGTAAAGACAGAAACACGGTCATCGTATGACACAACTACTGACACCGAAACATCATCTCGGACTTCAGTCCGTTCAACTAAGGAGGTCAAGGTAAGAAGAAAGAGTTCTAACGAAACCGATAAGCTCCTAAAAACATAAAGGTATGTTTAACACTTTAATAAACAAGATCAAGACACTTTTTATGACGACCTTCGAACTATCCCTAACGTAACTTAGATATCTAACGAAACACATCACATGAGTAAAAGTGATATAACTAAGAAGGCTAGGTACTTGTACCATATAAAGAGGTAGATAATCACAGCAGAAATTAAAGAAAGTAGTTACAAAATATCAAAAGATATATATCCAGAAATCAAAGAAATCCATCGATATAGGGATTCATAAAATAAGAAAAGTAACGTTACGACTTACCTTAACAAAGGAATTAAAGAAAAAGATGAAAGAGTAATAATCACATATCCTTACGTTCCCTAAAGACTCACAACTAAAATATAGGACGTTGGAATGATATAAGTAACTACTCGAGATCATTAAAAGACCACCTCAGAAATCCCAAAAGATACATCTCCTAGTACAGTAGACGTTTGTCACTCTGATAATGAACAAGAAAAGGTTAGGTTAAACCTAAGGAAAATAAAGAAAAAAGACGAGACTAACGACACCGGTTTTGAAGGTCTTGATACAACTTATCATCGCCACCCGTGGGAACAGAAAAAGGACTGAAATCCCCTTTACGAAAGTTAAAAAGTGGTAAAACCTATTACAAACGACACCCAAACAGTATATATCGAAAATAATACAACTCTGTACAAGGTAGATAAGGACGAAAGACCTCTCAAAAATAGTATTTACCTACAACTTAAAACAGTTTCCGGAAGAGACGTAGATAACTCTATTAGTATACCGAAAATAAAAAGTTAAACAATTACACCACTTAATGTAGCTAACTAAACACCTATAACTTCTTAGGAACGTAGGGACCCTATTTCGGGTGAACCAGTACCACATACTAGAAAAATTACACAACAACCTAAGACTAACGATCTTAAAACAACTCCTAAAAACGTAGATACAAGTAGTCACTATAACCGGACATCAAAAGAAAAAAACACCGTACAAACAGTCCAAAACCATAATCCCACTACTACCGGAGTATCTTACTCGAACCTGCAAATGGAAGGAGACGTTAAAAGACCTTCTCAAACTCCTCCTATCCACAATCGAGAAGAGCTTTAAAAACCATCTTAAATCGACACTTCGGCAGNCACTTCGGCAGACCTGGACCCGAAAACAAACGACCTTCTAAAGACTAATGTCAAAGTTAAAGGCACGAACACTACCCAGACAATTCTAAAAGATAAAGAAGGACCAAGTCAAAACCTTTCAACATGAAAAGATTCTTAAACAGGTAAAGAAGGTACAACAGGTAAAATAGCCGTATGTTAACGACTATCATCAGAGAATACTAGGAAACATAAAGACACAACAGACAACACTAGAGAGGTAAAAGTAAAGATTAAAATAACTAAACTAAAAAGAGAGAAACGAAGAACTACTCAGACCGATTACCAAACAGTTAAAATAAATAGGAAAGTTTCTTGGTCGAAAACCGAAACAACTAAAAACGATACCAGAGAAAACAAAGAAAACGTAAATAAAGACGGGATTAAAAATTCTCAAGAAAGGAAGATGATTGAGACCACAAGAGGTAAAGAAGGAAAAGATCAACGAAATCCACATCTCAATCCAATAAATAAACTGAAAAAAGAACAAAGAACTCCATACGGACATAACGAGACTTGAAAGGAGAATCGTGACGAAAATATCACAGGGTGTCCAAAACCCAACAACACAAAAGTAAAAGTAATCAAAGATACGTATAAAACTAAAGAAAAAACTAAAGAAGACACTAAACAACCAATAAGTCGTAGCACAACAAGTCGGAGGTAAACAACTTTAAAAATTATCAAAAAGAGGACATTAACTCTAGATTAGAATCACGTAATACCAGTCTTTTCTACGAACCTTACTAAAGTTAACAAAACTTAAATAGTTCAAATCTAAATACCGGGTCCTACACTAGATAGGACCTCTTCCAAGACACTCGTGAACTCTTCTTCCATTTTAAGTAACAAAACCCCACTTTACAGGATATCTATAGTTGATCCAGATTGACCAGATAATGTAGTAAATTTCAAACGCAAAGAAACAATTAAAAGACAAATCAACTAGACAGGTATCTACACTCACCACATAATTTCAAAGGGAGATAATGACAATAACGATTAAAGGGGAAAGTATGAACAATCGTAAACAGAATGTATAACGTCACGAGGATTCAACCCACGTATATATAAATATTAACAATATAGAAGAACCTAACTAGGAAATTAGTCATACATCACCGGAAGAAACAGAGAAAAGTGTCGGAAACAAAATTTCAGAGAAAATAGCCTATACTCATAACGATGAGGACGAAAGAAAACCAGAGATAAACGCACCTTATAGAAAAAGGTCGGGAAGTGAAAGTTAGACATGCACAGGGAACAAAACTCCACCTAGAGAACATTCGTCGTATATCTCCCCAGAACAAAAACATAGGTAAGTCGGTCCGAAACGGAAAACCAACCCCGTAAGTTGGGTAAATGCAAATTCCATTAACAACTATTCATACTAGGGCAACGGTAAATGAAATAACAAAACCCAAGCCCAAATATGCGGGAAAAACACAAAGGACAGATCTCTAGAAAATCGTAAACAACCTCTCGACCAAACCACCACGACTTAAGAGAGTCGAAAACGAACAGACATTTCGAAAACTAAAGAGGAAGTATAAACTTACTCTAGGAACGACCCATGTCATTAGACCCCACATCCAATAAAAGAAAGTAGTGAAATTCATACAGAACGGTAAGGGAGGACCGGACTTCGCAAAGATAACTTTCTAGTCGAAAATAGGAATACCCTTAGGGGAATACACAATAAACAACAAAAAGGGAACGACGAAAATTATAAACAAGAAACATAAACTATAAACAATTAAACTAATTATACACAGAACCCCACAAAGTGGAACCCAAATAGGACAAACCTTGAGAGACACAAAGAACCTGAACCCACTAATAAAGGAAGGGGTAAAATCCCTTCAAAAGTTGATAATAGAGGAGTTCATAAAAGAGTACCAGAAAGAAAAACAGAAAAAGAAGACCCTGAGGATATTAAGTTTACAACCTCACAAAGTATAACAGAACCTCCAGAGACTCTAACAGGAGTAAAGAAAACTAAGCAAAAAGAAAAAAGGAGAGACTAAGTAAATAAAGATGGTAAGATAGAAGATAAAGTGATTAGGATAGAAGACGGAGACAATAAGATGATAAACAACGGAGGTCTCACAAAGACTAGAGTAAATAACGTAATAAGTAATATGTAACACACAAAATAAAGAAGATCCAGGAACAATTTGGAAAGAACGTAGAAGAGTCAGGAACAGAGGTCCGATAAATAGACACTAAGGTAAAAATAAAGTTCTAAACCCTAGTAAAAGTGATAGTAATAAGCCTTAAGAAAGAGTCCATCTAAGGGATAGAGAAGGAGAAAACAAACCAAACCACCCGTAAAGAGGACAAGGAAATAGACGACCCATAAGGAGAAAGAGAAGTAGAACAAATATAACGACTCAAACCCCACCGGAAAGACATTAGACCCTTAAACACCTCAAGAGAAATAATACCTCAAAGGAACGACACCTACCCCAACATAGTCACCGAACAGTTCCAAAGAACCAATCCCTTCGAACACAACCTCAAGACCACCCATCTCGACCTAAAGAAAAGAGACCTCACGTTACTTCACAGGTCATTACTCAATACTCTGTAGATACCAAAACCTCATTGATCTCGACGGACATATAACTTCGAGTCCCCACACAAGGACACAACGACCCCTTAAACGTACCATACAGAACGAGACCTTGAACAACCGGGAACCCACCACGAACCAAAGTCACATCCATACCTCCGTAAACTACTCGAGGATAGCTATTACAAGGGACCTAAGTCCTCAAGAGACTACAAGAGCCCTAAACCTGAATTCGGACGAAGACCAAAAGTCAAATTAAAAATGTCATCGGAGTTCTGAAGAGGTAGATACGTCGTAACTACTATTTTGTAGATCCAACTTCTACTTTTCAAAGAGGTGTAACTTCCTGTGAGTATCTCCAAGTGACAAAAGTTTGTGTTACTAGACGAAAAGACCCACAGACTACAGGAGACGGTCGTAAGTCTTCAACAAAACATCTTAAATGAGTCGCAACTTTACAAGAAAACTACTTAAACACCCTCTCTTTCACCAAAGGGGCAGGATAAGGAGACGGTAGAATCCTGGTGGGGATAATATTTATTATAATTAATAACGAATTCAATCTTCTCTCAAAAGGAAAGAGTTTTAACAAAGGAGTAAATAAAAGGGTAGAATAGGAAACGAATCATACTACGTTTTTCACTTCCGTTTATATAGACCAAAATAGATGTGATAATCTTGTTTACCTCTTAAATGTATTCCAGGGGGTTATTCGTTTCAAGTCTCAGTTCCAGACGACTGAAGGTCGGAATACAAGGAAAAAGTTCTAACAAAAAAGGAAAGGGAATTATTTTAAAATTTTATAAAAAGAAGGTCTAAATCCAAAGAGTGGAAATTAAAACGAGTCCCTAGTACTAGAGATATATTGATCTCGGTCTCGAAGAATAAAGGAAAGTCGGGACTCCGAAAGAAGAAATTGATATCTACTAATTTTGTAGAGACGAACATCTCTACCAGGAACATTTTGGTGACATTTACGTTTGAAGCTTAGAGGAGAATACTTATACGGAGTTTGGAGTTGAGTGTCTATTTCCATAAATAATATGAAACTTTGATATGATCTCTGTTATTAAGTGAGATTTACGTCAAAGGTATGTTTAATAAAAATAGGGAAGTGTCCTATCATTTCTTTCATAAAGTGTCGTCTCATTTCTTTCATAAAATCCAAAGTCTAAACAAACAGTCCATGAATTCCCACTTATACCACAACTATCTCCTTATATTGATGACTTACGGATTATATGATTAATTATGTTTTTACCTTTATTAAGAATTTATTAAATAGAATTCACTTGTTTTAGTACGAAAAATAAACCATCGTAAATAATATATTGTTTTATAATCATCTCATGGTAGAAAACGTTCTTAAACACGATGTAAGAATAACTAAATTTCTATTTGTTTCGTTTTTCTTCTTTTTCTCTTTTTTTTATTAATCGGAACTTCAAAAGTATCAGATTTTTTCTCCTTTTCTTTTCTCTGTTTCAAGGTATAATAAAGTATAACAATCTAAGGTTCACTTTTATTGAGATACATCCGTCTTCTACGATACCGTTGTTTATTCCGTCGAGGACTCATAGTCCCATTTAAGTCTCTCCTTCACTCCGTACTCAATTTAACATTTCTTACCGATCCTTCAGTAGTCCTTGATCCACCCCTTTATTAAGGTCGGTATTTAAAATCGTATACCTTTCTCGTATAGCCAAATACCCTTTATTTATAAGAAAGATACCAGTACACCCTTTTATTTGATACAATTTCTATTTCGTTTAGTATTTCCTGTGACGTATAGTTTTCTTAAAAGATAAAATAGTCTTTAGAGAAGTCCCTAACACACTTCTTACAACTGAACTTACCTAAATTTTTTCATTTCCTAAAAGGGTTTAATACTTGACTTGTTTTCCATCAATGAAACTTTTCCTTTTAAACCCTCTTGTCTTCCAGAGAAACTCTGTACTATAATTTGTAGGTTCACTTTTATATCTTTCACCTATGTGTTAAACTTTAAATTCCTTGTATATTTAAACTAAAATAGTCGTATGTCCATTCTTAATTTTGGTCACTGATCTATTTAGTGGATGTCCTTTTACATTTATTTTTATGGAAGATTATCAAATGGACGTTTATATATACACTCTCTTTATTTACCAACAACCCCCTCTTATTAATAACAATGTCTACTTAGCTGTAGAAAGGAATGAAAGAGACTAAATAACCTTAGGTTTTTACTTAGACCTCGATCTTGTTTTACTACAGAATAAGTTTCAGAACGTTTGAGGAACAAACGTTCTTACTTTCGTAGAAAATTTAAAACCCTGTGCTAAAAGACCCAACCTCTGTCACTTCGTTTATTTTATGCTCGATTGACTACACACACCTGATAACAAGGAGAAGGAGAGGGTGAGACCATAGAACTCATCACTTACTTCCTAGATCAGGAAAGTTCTAACTCTGGACAGAGAGAGGAAAATCTGCCCAGAGAGAGAAGAAGGATATACTCCGGTTCCTGAAGAAGGAATTGGACCCTTTGGACTCCGTTCGTCAAATCTGTAAAAGACAAATTACTTAAAGTAAAACGACTTAGTCTCCCCAAAAAACCGATACAGACTCCGTACACCCTAGTATCAAGAATCTGTTCCTAACTGTTTGGGAGTGGGGGACGCAACCTTCGTCTCAGAATTCGTGACCTGGAGGTCCGTTAGGTGCTATGTCTCTATAATTATATTCTTTGATATGGATTATACCTTTATTTCGAAGTATCACTGTTTACTTTACACAAAAATGACAAAATTGTATTGTAATCATTCATAATATTGTATTGTAAAATTGTAATCCATTCAAAAAAATTGTATAATTTGTAATAGTTGTTAAAACGATATTGGTGTTAAAAAGTAAAAACTACGGTCACAATAGTCTATAGAGAGTTAGAAAAGGATAAAAGAGATCCTATACTATCAGTTGTTAAAGACCTTTTACTTATATCACATATTCTTACATAAGACTAATCAGTATATAATTAACAGAATTCTTTCAGACAAAATAGGTCGAAACTAGGGTGAGTAATGGGAGTTGAATAACTAAACTGTTTTCGTTTACCTCATAAAAACTAACTGGTTAGGTCCTTCCTGTGCGTCAAGTATGGTATTGACTTTTGAGAAGATCCCTTCCTTATCTCTGTTTCACTCAAAATAGTGTTTTTCCGACTTTCCCGTCAGTATGTATTGTTATCTACAAAAGACATTTTTCTATGTCTTTACCTTATTTAGAACTAAATACAGAAAAGACCCACGACCGTTGTAAAAACGAAATGATGAGAAAAAGTACCCATTTACCTATTTATTTTGTCAAAGTACCTATTTATTCTATCATTAGTGGATAGGACAATCTCAATATTTCTTAAATTTTCAACGCACCGACAAGTACGTGTACTTCTTACGATACAGATTGGTAAGGGTCCCTTTTTCGAACAATTATACTTATTTCGTTTATGGACATCCCATGTTTAATGGGTAGGTAAATTTGAAGGAGTTTCATATACAAATGTCTATTATTGTCTTTAGAGTTCTAAGGACATGAATTACAATAATATTAAAACACACACATAAACGTACACCCGAAGGGGCCACCGTGATCTCCATTTCTTGGGTGGACGGTTTCATTCTCTGGACCCAATGTAAGGATCTACCCCTTCTACGGGACCTCCTCCCGTACCGTTGGGTAAGGTCATAAGAACAGACCTCTTAGGGTGCCTGTCTCCTCGGACCACCCGATGTCAGGTATCCCAGTATTTCTCACTCTATACTGAGTTCTCTGAATCGTACGTACATGTACGAAACGTTGGGGTAGCTACACCGGACGGTCCGAGAAGACAAGTACCCTAAACCTAAAGAGTCGGTTTTTATGACACCCAACGGTAAAGGAGGAGGTACCTTAGAAGAATTGGGTCCCTAACCTGAGCGCAGAGGACTTAGAGGATATAACCGTCCGTCTATGAAATGTCAACTCGGTAGACCCTCTGGGGATATTAACATACTTCACTTCATCGAGTCATCACAGGCTGAGAAAACCTGGGGTACCTGACATCGGATGGCCTGAGGAGGTAGGTACCCTAAAAGGTCCGTTCTCATGACCTCACCCAATGATAAAGGAAGAGGTCCCCTAGAAGGGATGGGTCCCTATCTTGGACCCAGAGGACGTAACATCCGTCTTCGCAATGGTAGACTAGATGTCTACTTCAAGTTTAAGTCTCTCACTCACCACAAGTGATTTACAAGACCCTTATTCATTGTTTTGATTTGAAGTTTTGTTCTCAAAGGGGTTCCCAAGTATCCAGTGATTTCCCTTTTATTCTAAAGTTGTACGATTAGTTATGTTTGTGTTAGTACCTTCTGAAGGACCCATTATAAAAAGTTTAATCATTACTTAAAACTGTATGAGTTATATCAGAAGTGATACGGGTATTAGGAAAATCCTGTAGGACAGACTGGAAAAAAAGGAAGGTTAGACAAAGTTAATCGTTCATTAAAAACGTTTCATTTCTACGACCATAGAAACTAGGTTAGGTGAGAACCGGGTCTTAGAAGAGAACGAAAGACGACTTACTTTTGTTTGTTTTAGTTCCGTAAAACCCCTCCTCTCTCCTAGAACTAGTGTACTCCGATCTCGTCCGTCCGGTTCCTGATTTTCGAGTATAAGTGGGCATTCCCGTCAGGTCGGTTGGTTCTCTCCCATAACAAGGAACCACCGAGTCACCATTTCTTAGACGGACGATACGTCCTCTACGTCCAAACTAGGAACCCAGTCCTTCTAGGGGACTTGTTCCTTTACCATTGGTTGAGGTCTTAAGAACGGACCTTTTAGGGTACCTGTCTCCTCGGCCCACACGATCTTAGGTACACAAGCGTTTTTTAAACCCGTACTGAATCGTTAATTTGTTGTTGTTATTAATACCTTTGTGACATTTTTACTTTGGTATTCTCCAAATTAGAACATTTTATATATAGAAATGACAATGAGATTCTTAAACCAAATAAACTATCGAACCTATTTATAAATACATTAGATGTAAGACGTAAACTTAAATTGTATTTTAGTGAAATTTTATAAGGTCTAACGTTGTGTCGACTGTTTAACTTATGACTTATCCTAATGACGACATTCCGTTTCTGAAGACGATCAAACGAAATCCACTTTATTATAAGAGTATACCCAGGGACGTTGTAGTTTATTTAGTTGAAAAATAATTTTCTGGTCAAACCTTCTTAAGGTAAAAGTTTAATGAGGAGAAGAGGTTTATCTTAATGTCATTTTGATCCTTTATAATGTCGGTAATATTAAAGTTTGTAATTACCCATCTTTTCTTTGTAATAGGAAGAGGGTTTATTATTATCGAATGTAAAAGATACTTCGAAACGGTAAAATTCGAACAAAACTGTACTCGTTAGAGCAAATTTAAAGGAAATTGTCGGTTACAACGTCTACTCCTTTCACACACTAAGTCGACGGATTTTACTATGTTGATCCCAGTCCACTCTGATCCTGGACGGAAATTACAGACAAGATGAACAATCAAATCCCCAGAAGTTGATGTGACTTAAAGGATATTGTAAAAGTCTCATACTGTGAGATTTAATATTTATGAAAAACTGTTCAATTATGTTGTTGAATGTCAGTCCTGATTTCAACTGAATTTCAACAAAGTAATAAGTTTTTGACTCTCAAATAAAAAGAATAACGTTATTATCTTAAATTTTGAAATCTAAAACAGTAGAATACGGACAATCTTCTCTTCTCTTCCTTTCTCTTTTTATCTCACTTATTTGCTACCGTTCTTCCCTCTTTCCTTCCTTCCTCCCTACCTACCTTCCTTCCTTTCCGTCCATTACTTTCTCCTTTCCTTCCTTCTTTCTTCTTTCTATTTTTCTCTCTCTCCGTCCCTCCTTCCTTAACGTTTTAACCAGTCCAACAGTAAAGTAGTTATAATTTATGTCTAATGGGGGTTTTATTTTTCAGACAGTAAAAAAATGATAAATTCTCTCTTCTGTAGATCAGTCATTGAGAAGATTCTTTGTACTTTTGTTAGTCGTTTAGAAACTCATCCGAGAAAGAGTCGTATTTAAGGAAGTTTCACGGATCTTTAATAAAAGTCTTTTTTAGGTTTTAGAAATAAAGTAATACATATCCAAATTTTTCACATATTGAACGTTTATTTACAATAAGAGGTCAAGTGATTAAGATGTATTTTCGGAACACTAAGATAATCGTTTTGTAAGGGTTCGACCTCCTCTATCCAGAACCCCTTATCATATCTACGAACGAATAGTTTAACTAGATCGAATATTTAATTCTTCGAAAACTTCATGTCATTAAAAATTGTACTTATCGATGAAATTACCGTTCCCTCTCTATCAGAGATCTGAGAAGTTAGTGTATATCAGTCTCAACCTCCTTTGGGATATAATTTTTCATTTTGAAAAAGGTAGATCGTGTTATACCGAAACTATGTTAGTGACGTCGTAAGACTTTAATATCTTAAACATTGTCTCTGGATTAACTAAAAGAATATTGAACTTTGAAAATAGGATACTTTCAAAGGATTGTCTCGAATATTCATCATTAATGACAATCACACGACGATGTCGAAAAAATTCCGTGTCATATCATAGTAGTTTCCCTCCTTTATCAATTTTCTCATCTTAATACCATTAAGACAAATAAATTACACAAAAAAAATTTACAAGATACATACACTTTAGAATGACCTTTATTATTAAAGGTTAATCGGGAGAAGGTTGTTGTGTTCTCTTCTGAGATGTGTACCTGTAGTGGTCTACCAGTTGTGGCTTTAGTCTAACTAATATAAGACACGTCGGTTTTTACCTCTTCGAGATGTGTCAGTTGTTTTTGTTCTGGTCCTCGACTGACACCGAGTCTAGTACTTGAGGAATAATGGTTTAAGTCTGAGTTTAACTTCTTTCATCCCTTTTGGCGATCTGGTAAGTCCATACTGGATTTAGTTTAGGGAATACTAATATCTCACCTTCACTCTTTATCTAAATTCCCGGATCTAGACTATCTATCTCACAGACTACTTGATACCTTACTCCAAGCACTGTAACATGTCCTCTGTCCCTAGTTCTGGTAGGGGTACCTTTTCTTTCCGTTTTTTCGTTTTACCGACAGACCCCTCCGGAATGTTTATCGACACTTTTCTTCTCTTCGTTTTTGGTTTCCTCTTTTCCTTTCTATATTCGTAGACTTACGTCTCAAGGTTTCTTATCGTTCTTCTCTATTCTTTCGGAAGAAGTCACTAGTCACGTTTCTTTATCTCCTTTTGTTGTCTTACCCTTTCTGATCTCTAGAGAAGTTCTTTTAATTTCTATGGTTTCCTTGTAAAGTACGTTTCTACCCGAGTTATTTCCTGTCTTTACCAGACCTGGATTTTCTTCGTCTTCTATAATTCTTCTCCACCGTTCTTATGTGTCTTGACATGTTTTTTCAGAAGTACTGGGTCTATTGGTACTACTACACTAGTGATTGGATCTCGGTCTGTAGAACCTTTCGTTTCAGTTCACCCGGAATCTTCCATAATGATGCTTGTTTCGATCACCTCCACTACCTTAAGGTCAACTCGATAAAGTTTAGGACTTTCTACTACGACACTCTCACGACGTGAGTTATACGGTCGTTTAAACCTTTTGAGTCGTCACCGGTGTCCTGACCTTTTCCAGTCAAAAGTAAGGTTAGGGTTTCTTTCCGTTACGGTTTCTTACGAGTTTAATGGCGTGTTAACGGGAGTAGAGTGTACGATTATTTCATTACGAGTTTTAAGAGGTTCGGTCCGAAGTCGTCATACACTTGGCACTTGAGGGACTACAAGTTCGACCAAAATCTTTTTCGTCTCCTTGGTCTCTAGTTTAACGGTTGTAGACGACCTAGTACCTTTTTCGTTCTCTCGAGGTCTTTTTGTAGATAAAGACGAAATAACTGATACGGTTTCGGAAACGACACACCTAGTGTTATTTGACCTTTTAAGACTTTCTCTACTCTTATGGTTTGGTGGACTGGACGGAGAACTCTTTAGACATACGTCCAGTCCTTCGTTGTCAATCTTGCCCTGTACCTTGTTGTCTGACCAAGGTTTATCGTTTTCCTCATGCAGTTCCGATATATAACAGTGGGCCGAATAAATTGAATGTACGTCTCATGTAGTACTCTTTGCGACCTGACCTTCTTTGTGTTCGACCTTAGTTCTAACGACCCTCTTTATAGTTAGTGGAGTCTATACGTCTACTGTGGTGGGAATACCGTCTTTCACTTCTCCTCGATTTTTCGGAGAACTACTTTCACTTTCCCCTCTCGCTTTTCCAACCGAATTTCGAGTTGTAAGTCTTTTACTTCTAGTACCTTAAACCAGGGTAGTGAAGAACCCTTTAACTACCCCTTTGTCACCTTTGTCACAGTCTGAAATAAAAACCCCCGAGGTTTTAGTGACGTCTACCACTGACGACGGTACTTTAATTTTTTGCGAATGAGGAACCTTCTTTTCAATACTGGTTGGATCTGTCATATAAGTTTTCGTCTCTGTAATGAAACGACTGATTCCAGGCAGATCAGTTCCGATACCAAAAAGAACGCCAGTACATACCTACACTCTTAATCCGACACTTCTTCCGACTCACGGTTTCTTAACTACGAAAACTTGACACCACAACCTCTTCTGAGAACTCTCAGGGAACCTGACGTTCCTCTAGGTTGGTCAGGTAAGACTTCCTCTAGTCGGGACCCTAAAGAAACCTTCCTTACTACGATTTCGACTTTAAAGTCATGAAACCGGTGGAGTACGTTTCTCAACTGAGTAACCATTTCTGAGACTACGACCTCCCTAACCCCCGTCCTCCTCTTCCCCTACTGGCTCCTACTCTACCGACCTACCGTAGTACCTGAACTACCTGCACTCAGACTCACTTGAGGACCTCTACCACTACTTGTCCCTCCGGACCGTACGACGCTAAGTACCCCAGCGTTTCTCACCCTGTACTGACTCGTTGACTTGACTTGACTTTACTTTAAGATGCCAGGTCACAGTATGTCTGTGTATTAGTTTCCACTTTCAAGGGTCCACCAAGTCACCATTCTTGGACGGACGGTTACGTACTCTGTGTCGAAGTTGGGGACCCAGTCCTTCTAGGACAACTCTTCCTTTACCGTTGAGTGAGGTCATAAGAATGGACCCTTTAGAGTACCTGTCTCCTCGGACTGTCAGATGTCAAGTACCCCAGTGTCTCAGCCTGTGCTGAATCGTTGATTTGTTGTTGTCGTTGTTTAACTTCTACTTTTTTCTAGGTGTCTGATTCTTTGGTTTTGGTCACAAGACCATTCCTGGTATAAAAAGTCGTATGAGTAAATAAATAAGAAAATAAATAATCGATACATAATTCGAGAATGAGGTAGTCTTCGTGACACAAAATAATATAGAGACCGTGGACTATTATGGTCAGAAGAATACCCTAATGGTATACGTCGTCCTTCTCGGTACTGAAGCCCTGGACTTTTGGTCTTTAATTAAGAGAGTAAATAGGAAACAATAGACACATGAGTCCGTGAGTAATGAATTAGTAAGGACTTCGACAAATAATCAATATTTTATCTTGGAATTGACTACGTAATACTGAAGTACTCTTTATTAACTTTATTGATGAAAATGTATGGACCGTCTAGTAGACTAAATCTTAGGTCGTCAAGAAGTTGAGGGATACGACTTTGTCCACTTTGTCCTGTTAATATACGACTATTTTAAAGAAAGTTAACTGAAAAGGAGATGGTCTATAACTCAACGAATCCGTTAGTCTCATGTTGAGACATTCACCTACATCTTAAAACTCCTTTAGACTTTTAAAACCGTACGCTTTACTAGTTTATTTCGTCCTCTGGACCCACTCATATGAGTATTTCATTTCCACACTCTGCTTTATATACATTACCACACACGACTTTATTAAACTTTAGGAGTTTCAGAAATAAAACGTTCCTGTTTATTTTACTATGTAAATATACACATTTTATGACAATTTGTATGGAATTAAAATTATGAAATTTTATGTAAAGTTTAAATTTTTGATATTTGATTTCTTTATTAACCTCTGGGTTTATAGTTCAATTCTCCAATACACAGATCATAAAGTCCTCGAAGTAAATACAGGAGACACACGCGGAGGAGTTAGTGTGATCAAGGTGTGAAGTTCTCCTTTAATGGTTGTAATAAAAACACGATTAGTCCAGGAACTTAAGAAGATATCAAAAACGATACATATATCCATTGAGATCCCTTATATATTCATCACAACGGATAAATTTTGTTAAAAATTCACTACCTTAATATGGGAAACACCAAGACACTATATAAGGAAAGTTATAATACAAAAGCCCTTAATCTAACTGGGTTAAGTGCCGACATCAATTAAATAAAAGTAACGAATTATAATATGACAGACTTAATCGTGTCGATCAGACAAGATGTTGACTAGTCGCAAGTCTTACAGTTTTAAATAAAAGATAATGTTTGTAATGACGGAACATTTAATGGAAGAAGACATGAACATGTCCTAAAAGGGTTGAAATAATCCGTGACCGTTTGACAGAAGGTTTCACAAACGTTGTTAAAGGTCGAGCACTCGTTACCTACTTACAAGAATGACGGGCTGTGAAGACGATTGTCTCAGGACATTCTACTACACAATAACTCTGTAGTTGTACATAAAGACCCCAACGATTACTCGAACTCATAGAAAGACACATAAGTTTCCAGTAAGTAAATGGAGAAGATACTTTACAGACAAACTCGAAAAACAAGTTAAAATTAACCAACAAAGAAAAAAAGAACAACTAACTAACCAACCTATTATCAGGAAATAATCAGTATTTACAACACTCTTAAAGGAGTCAAGAATCGAACATAAAACATCACAAATACCGTAAACACTATTAGTCAACAAATTAAATCATTGTATAAAAGAGTTAGAAAACATTACTAAACGTAAAAGACAAAAAACAAATTATTTGAAAAGGAACGGAACTCCAACCTTTTTTCAGGATATTATTAATATCTTCAAAGGTAAGGGTAAATTTAGAATTAAGATAAACTTTAACTAAGAACTTACTACATCTCACAATTAAACTGTAAAAAGGGGGTTTACCCATTTGTTTCTAAGTCTTGGTAAATAAAGGTAACTGGACGTGACTACTGATACATTATTTAATTTAATTTAAAAATATATGTCTATACTGGTAAACACCAGAAAGATAAGACAAGGTAAAAAGATTTTAAGATGGGAAGTTGGTTACGTTATGATAATTTTGTTAAAATCGAAGTATCATTAAAAAAAGTATCATTTCTTTTAGAAGTCCCGATAAAAACTGGAAAATATACAAGTTTAACCTCTTCCGTTACCGTGGGGTGAGGTCATGAGAACGGACCTTTTAGGGCACCTGGCTCCTCGGACCACCCGAGGTCAGGTCCCCCAACGATTCTCAGCCTGTGCTGACACGCTGAAGTGAAAGTGAAAAGTGAAAGTACGTAACCTCTTCCTTTACCGTTGGGTGAGGTCGCAAGTACAGACCTCTTAGAGTCCCTGTCCCCTCGGACCACACGACGGCAGATACCCCAGCGTGTCTCAGTCTGTGCTGACTTCACTGAATCGTCGTCGTCGTCGTCCTATGGAGGTTTATTAAATTTTTGGATTCACACATTTGAAGGTATTCCTAGGACACCCTTATAAATAATCTTAACCGGATCCCTATTCGCCGTAAAAATAATATCACTTAGATTTCTGAACTTATGAAAAGATATAAATCCAAAAGCTATTGTAGAAGTCTATGTACAATATTAGAATAAATATTTTCAGAACTTTGTTACAAAAAATAAGGATCTCTGTTGTAAAAACGAAGGATATACATCGTTTACCAAATAAATTTTAACGTAAAAGACTAGTTAGTAACGGGAATAAAACGTATAACATTATAGATGATAGGAAATAGGTAATAAATAGACATCTACGTAATTAATAAAAATTATTGTTAGTAGTAGACGTCACAACCTTTATAACTAGAAACAAAAAAGGAAGATTAATAACATGAGAAAGAAGAGGAAAAAAAAAGGGAAATTGACAAGACTAACCTGGAGGTCGCGACGAAAGTCCTTTTTATCACTCTTACACTTTCACCCGTAGAACTAAACAAGACTACACTTCCTCTTACTAAAGTTCAGAAATAAAAATGTATATTATACACGAGATCTACAAAAACTTCCAGAGGATATAGTGGAATTTCTTCAAAGACCAAAATAAAAAAAACAAATACAAAAAACTAAATAAGTAAAACCCTAGTTTACCTACAACAAATTTTACTGATCAGGAACGTTCTAACTTCCGTCCTTCTCTTCCCCTACTGTCTCCTACTCTACCAACATACCGTAGTGACTACCTGTACTCACACTCGTTCGAGACCAACTCAACCACTACCTGTCGCTTCGGAGTGCACGACCTCAGGTACCCCAACGTTTCTCGACCTGTGCTGACACACCGACCTGATTTGACTTGACTCAGAAACGTTTACCCGTCTTGGTTTCGGAATGTACTGGGTCGAGAGAGAATAGAGAAGACAGAGTAAAGGATGGAACGAGGATGGGTTTTGAGGTCCGTGTGTCTTGGGGGAAAAGGAGGATATCGTGAGGTCTTACGAAGATGAAGTCACGAAAAAGAACAACTTAGGAGATGGGAAAAGGGTTATATAGATGTACTTAATATCAAAAGAAGAAGTAAAAACATAATAATGATCTTTTGGGGTAAGAGTCATTACGAAAGGGGTCCATGGGATAATTTTGAAGTTAAGAGTGGGAGTGGACAGACTGTCCAGGTAAAAGGAAGGAGTGAAATGGAAACGGTAATCTTACATAGTCATGACACAAGTCAAGTCAAGTCAAGTCAGCGAGTCAACACAGGTTGAGAAACGCTGGGGCACTTAGTGTCGTACAGTCCGGAGGGACAGGTAGTGGTTGAGGACCTCAAGTGAGTCTGAGTACAGGTAGCTCAGTCACTACGGTAGGTGGAGACATCAGGGGAAGAGGAGGACGGGAGTTAGGGAAGGTCGTAGTCAGAAAAGGTTACTCAGTTGAGAAGTGTACTCCATCGGTTTCATGACTTTAAAGTCGAAATCGTAGTAAGGAAGGTTTCTTGTGAGTCCTGACTAGAGGAAATCTTACCTGACCAACCTAGAGGAACGTCAGGTTCCCTGAGAGTTCTCAGAAGAGGTTGTGGTGTCAAGTTTTCATAGTTAAGAAGTCACGAGTCGAAAGAAGTGTCAGGTTGAGAGTGTAGGTATGTACTGGTGACCTATTTGGTATCGGAACTGATCTGCCTGAAANGTGAGTCCTGACTAGAGGAAATCTTACCTGACCAACCTAGAGGAACGTCAGGTTTCCTGAGAGTTCTCAGAAGAGGTTGTGGTGTCAAGTTTTCGTAGTTAAGAAGTCACGAGTCGAAAGAAGTGTCAGGTTGAGAGTGTAGGTATGTACTGGTGACCCATTTGGTATCGGAACTGATCTGCCTGAAAACAACCGTTTCATTACAGAGACGAAAACTTATACGATAGATCCAGCCAGTATTGTACGTAAAAAAACAGAACAATCACAGAATAATTCTTTTTAATAGGAGAACTCATACACAGAGACGAAAGTGTTTATTTAGTCGACTCTTTAATGAAATCTCCGTTTATCTGAACTAAGACAGAGGAGATAATTCTCAAATAATAGCAAGATCCATTTAAGAGACTCACGAGAAACAATTTTTCCTTTTCGTGAAGTTCTTAGAAAATCATTTTACATGTGTAGACCCTAATGAATTGATACCTTGAAACGTCGTCAAGATTTAATACTTTATAAAATAAAGGAAATATTTTTACTATACTATATATCTTGTTGTTTTGCAGTAAAAAATGGTACTTGGGTTAACTAGTTTTGGTATAAAAATACCGATGATACTAAGAACTATTACACTATTTAGTTCTTCTAATGACTTACAATACCAGAGTTACGTAAACCAAAAGAAAAATGCCCACTATTGTCACCAGAAAGTAAATTTTACTTCTTTCCCACAACCTAAAAGTAAACAAACACTCCAGTTTAGTAAACTTTAACATCGTCGGTTTTCGTGTGCACGACCGAAACACACTGATAACACAACAACCATCAAAATGGTGTCCTCTTTCCTGACTGACTTAGAATTCGTCTGTTCACCGTCTGAGACCGGTCATGACGTTTGACCGAACACTTGAGTGAGGTTTGAGTGAGGTAAACGATTTTTAAAGAACAGGACCGGTTCTGATCTCACTCTTTTCACTCCACAGGTCAGGGGGTGTAAATTCCTACGTTAGTGAGATTCTGAACTCGTCCATGTCCTAACCGTGTTTTCTTACTTGAGGGACGAACTTGAGACACGGAACCTACAGAGAGAACGAAGTGGGATCAGAGTTAGGACGAAGGATTTTAGCTGCTGTCGAGTCAAGGCGTATACTAGATCGAAAACTACTCAGTTATACACACGATACGTACGATTTAGTGAAGTCAGTAGAGATTGAGAAACAACGGAGTACGTGACATCTGGTGGTCCGAGGAGACAGGTACCCTAAGAGGTCCGTTCTGATATCTCACCCAACGGTAAAGGAAGAGATCTCCTAGAAAGGTTGGGTCCTTAGCTTGGGTGTATCAAGTTATCAAGTCAACGAGTCAGAACAGACTGAGAAACGCTGGGGTACTTGACGTCGTACTGTCCGGAGGGACAGGTAGTGGTTGAGGGCTTCAAATGAGTTTGAGTACAGGTAACTTAGTCACTACTGTAGGTTGGTAGAGTAGGAGATAACAGGGGTAGAGGTGGACTGGAGTTAGAAGGGATCGTAGTCCCAGAAAAGTTTACTCAGTCGAGAAGTGTAGTCCACCGGTTTCATAACCTCAACGTTGAAGTCGTAGTCAGGAAGGTTACTTGTGGGTCCTGACTAGAGGAAATCCTACCTGACCAACCTAGAGGAACGTCAGATTCCCTGAGAGTTCTCAGAACAGGTTGTGGTGTCAAGTTTTCATAGTTAAGAAACCCTGAGTCGAAAGTAATATCAGGTTGAGAGTATAGGTATGAACTGGTGACCTTTTTGGTATCGGAACTGATCTACCTGGATACAACTGTTTCATTACAGAGACGAAAAATTATACGATAGATTTAACCAGTATTGAAAGGGAGGTTCCTCATTCGTAGAAAATTAAAATACCGACGTTAGTGGTGGACGTCACTAAAACCTCGGATTTTTTTATCAGTCGGTGACAATGGTGACAAAGGGGTAGATAAACGGTACTTGGGGGTGTGTATGTGGAAATACTATAAACCTTCATTATTCATTACGTCTCAAGAAGAGGATCCTTAAGACAAAAATTACCGGAAGTTCCTTCTCTTCCTCACACCCAAAAGGAATAATCGAAATAGTCGTCAAGGTCATTGATAGAGGGTGTAAACATCCGTAAATCCCCCTCTTACGTTCCTTGGACGTTTTCTAGGTAAAAATGACCGTACTTTATATCGAACTTACTACACGAGGACTTCGATCATCAACCTCACAACAGAACAAATAAGGTATAGATCTAGACTACACCAGTGTAGAATCTCGATTCTCAATCACTTTTATAGAACTGAAGGTCTGAACTCGTCTCAACCTGACTAGGACCTCGTTCCTCAATATCCTTGTCGAGGGACTGAAAATCGGAAGGACTAACCTTTCGTCGACGAGGGAATTATTAGTAAGATACTGGTACAAAACCTTCATTAGTCACGAGTCGGATATCGACCAGAACATCATAAAGGTTATTAGAAGAATCATGTGGTACATAAAAGATGAATAGACCATTAACGTCTAGGAAGTGACTATCTTTGTCTTATCTACAAAGTACGATCTCTCTTTCTGAACTACTCACAAAGCATATTGTGGTCCTTCCCTCCGGACCGCACGACACTAAGTACCCCAGCGTTTCTCAGCCTGTGTTGACTCGTTGACTTGACTTAACTTGTCCTAACTTATACTTATTTACAAATGAGTCCTTTGTAATCCCAAAGGGCCCACCGAGTCATCATTTCTCGGACGTTAAGTGCTCTGTTGGACGTTACGTCTCTGTACCCAAGATAGGGACCCAACCCTTCCGGGGGGACCTCTTTCTTTACCGTTGGGTGAGGTCATAAGGAACGGCCCTTTAGGATACCTGTCTCCTCGACAGACCGATGTCAGGTACCCCAGGGTTCTCAACCTGTCCTGAATCATTGATTTTATGGTGGTGGTGGCCCTTTGTAAATAAATGTATATATAAATAAAAATTAGAAAGTGGTACAACTTATATACTTATTATAAACTTGACTATTTCTTACTTAAGTGAAACCTGGTACGACTATTCAGTTGATAATACAAAGTTCTTACACTGAACTTGAAATCTTAAACTCTCTATTCTCTATGTTTTTACTGTTTTACATAAGGGATTTTTTGGATAATATCTTTTATTTCTTTAACTTTGACTACGTTTGTACTGACGGGAGGTTCTTCCGTTCTTCATAGACATTTCAGGTTATATAGTACTATGTCTTATAAGTATAAGTTTCAATAGATTAACTTATATAACTATTAATATTTCTCAGGTAGTTAGCTTTCACTACTCCCTAACCCAATAGTGTCGGTTTATTTCCTTCTCAATGTTTCCGTTCTAACAGGTAAAATCGTTCTGTGACCGGTGGGACCTCCTTACAGACATTTCCTGGGGCATCATGAAGATCTAAGATAGAGTAACAGTGTACCTACTGTAATAAGGGTAAAAGAATGTTAAGAAGAATGACACAAAAGTCCGGGTTGTTCACTATAAGACTGATACAAAATCTCTTTTACCTTTCCATTACAAGTGGAAGGTGGACAAAAGAACGTCATCAATATTGTTCGATACGATAACCACACGAGTGAGATAAGTAGTGAGAAGTTGAGGGAAATACTCGTAGACAACGATGTTTTACATGGTGAAAAACAATCCAAATATTTTGATTTAAAACTCTGACATTTGTGGCTCCCAATACCGGACCTGATGCCTTTTAAATGGTAACGGTTGGACACGTTGGTCTATTGTTTGTGTGAAAGGTGTCCTCTATCCATATTTGGTCTGTAATGTTCTGGTGTTCATGTCAATTTCCAAAATGAATAAAATGAAATGTAAATCAATTTAGTAAAATGATTTATTAAATTATTACACGTTAAAAACTATCGAACACCAAAAAAAAAAGAAAAAGATCAAAACATTTTAAATAAAATAAAAACCAACGGGACATAGAAACAACACCATAAACTCAAAGAGCAACGTCACCGAAAAGAACAACACCTCGTGTCCGAGGTCCGAGTACCCGAGTCATTAAAGGACCGAGATCTTACGGTTGAGTCCTCAACATCGTATCCCCAAATCAACAACCAACGTTCACTTTAGAAGGGTCTAGTCCCTAGCTTGGGTACAGGGGAACAAACCTTCCACCTAAGAATAGGTGTCTCGGTGGTCCCTTCAGGACAAAAATAAAGAATGGTGTTGTATATGAAAAGGTCTTCGTATTTTTTTACTGAGGACTTCAAGGATAATATGAATAAATGTGTAAAGTAGACTTGACGACCTCAAAATTTCGATACAGGATTAAGGAAATAAAAGAATATGTTCATATAACTTTAGATCAGGTTTAATAAGTACGATAGGATTCCATCCTGTATGCAGGATATAATATATAAGATATCTTGAATAATAAGATCTAAATCCGAGGACGTAAGAAGAGATACCATAGAAATTGTAATTTAGTACTTATAAAATTTCACTTTAAATTAAATTTGAATTGTGCTGTATAAAGAAAAAATTTGTGTGTGTCGAAGTACTTATCATTTACCGAATATTTACGAGGAACTATCACTACTTTGTTCCAATAAAATTGTTCTTATACAATTATATATTTTACATAGAAAAGTAATAAAAGAAGACACCGGTTTAAACCCTTTTTAATTATTGTAAGACGTATTAAAATAGAGAAATTTTGTAACTGGTCCGATTAAAACTAAGTTAAAACTTAGTTCTCGTCACCAAATACTGAATCTCAAACGTCTATTTGTAAAGTGGTCGGGACACATTATGTGGATTAGGGTCTAGGAAATATTTTTGTTTTATCCTAGGACAAGAAGTTTAAAGGGGGTTGTTATTGTAGAGATTCGAATACAATATCATCAATTTTTCACGAAACCACAGGTAAAACAAAATCGAATCGTTCGTTCGAACAATCCATCCAACCTCATTACAATAAATAATAAAGATAGTACGACAACAACTTTTACTCCGAGTTTCCTATATGACCCAAATAATTTTAGAGAACAATGAATCACGTACGATTCAACGAAGGTAGGACAGACTGCAAGACTAGGATACCTGACATGGACGGTCCTATGAGACAGATACCCTAAGAAGTCCGTTCTTATGGTCTCACCATAAAAGAGGAGATCCCTTAGAAGGACTGTGTCCCTAGTTTGGGTACCGAAAATTTTCAGAGGATGTAACCGTCAATCTAAGAAATGGTGATCACGGTGAACCCTTCGGGACAACGAATTATAATCTGGGTTAATACTTTACTCTCAAAAAAGAGAGAATTTAATAGAAATAACACCATATTAAATATTTCATCTCTTTACTTCTCACTGAGTCTCCCATTTCGCAGACGGACGTTACGTCCTCTGGGTCCAAAGTAGGGACACAACCCTTCTAGGGGACCGCTTTCTTTACCGTTGGACGAGATCATGAGAACGGACTTCTTAGGGCACCTGTCTCCTCGAACCATCAGATATCAGGTGTCCCAACGTTTCTCAGCCTGTGTTGACTCGTTGAAGTTAAGTGAAGTGAAGTGAAGTCCTTTTTGGTGATCTGGTGAGTTCATACTGGATTTAGTTTAGGGATTACTAATATGTCACCTGCACTCTTTATCTAAGTTCCCTAATCTAAACTATCTGTCCCATCGACTCCTTGATACCTGCCTCCAATCACTGTAACATGTCCTCTGTCCCTAGTTCTTGTAGGGGTACCTTTTGTTTACGTTTTTTCGTTTTACCGACAGACCCCTCCGGAATGTTTATCGATACTTTTCTTCTCTCCACTTTTCGTTTCCTCTTTTCCTTTCTATATTCGTAGACTTACGTCTCAAGGTTTCTTATCGTTCTTCTCTATTCTTTCGGAAGAAGTCGCTAGTCACGTTTCTTTATCTCCTTTTGTTGTCTTACCCTTTCTGATCTCTAGAGAAGTTCTTTTAATCTCTATGGTTCCGTTGTAAAGTACGTTTCGATCCCAGCTATTTCCTGTCTTTATCATACCTGGATTGTCTTCGTCTTCTATAATTCTTNTTTCGGAAGAAGTCGCTAGTCACGTTTCTTTATCTCCTTTTGTTGTCTTACCCTTTCTGATCTCTAGAGAAGTTCTTTTAATCTCTATGGTTCCCTTGTAAAGTACGTTTCGATCCCAGCTATTTCCTGTCTTTATCATACCTGGATTGTCTTCGTCTTCTATAATTCTTCTCCACCGTTCTTATGTGTCTTGACATGTTTTTTCAGAAGTACTGGGTCTATTAGTACTACCCCACTAGTGAGTGGATCTTGGTCTGTAGGACCTTACACTTCAGTTCACCCGGAATCCTTCGTAGTGATACTTGTTTCGATCACCCCCACTACCTTAAGGTCAACTCGATAAAGTTTAGGATTTTCTATTACGACACTTTCACGACGTGAGTTATACTGTCGTTTAAACCTTTTGAGTCGTCACCGGTGTCCTGACCTCTTCCAGTCGAAAGTAAGATTAAGGTTTCTTTCCGTTACGGTTTTTTACGAGTTTGATGGTGTGTTATCGTAAGCAGAGTGTGTGATCATTTCATTACGAGTTTTAAGAGGTTCGGTCCGAAGTTGTTATGTACTTGACACTTGAAGGTCTACAAGTTCGACCAAAATCTTTTCCGTCTCCTTGGTCTCTATTTTAACGGTCGTAGGCAACCTAGTAGCTTTTTCGTTCTCAAGTCCTTTTGTAGATAAAGACGAAATAACTGATACGGTTTCGGAAACTGACACACCTAGTGTTATTTGACACCTTTTAAGAAATTCTCTATCCTTATGGTCTGGTGGACTGGATGAAGGACTCTTTAGACATACGTCCAGTCCTTCGTTGTCAATCTTCACCTGTACCTTGTTGTCTGACCAAGGTTTATCTTTTTCTTTATACAGTTCCGACATATTACAGTGGGACGAATAAATTGAATATACGTCTCATGTAGTACTCTTTGGGACCCGACTTGCTTCGTGTTCGATCTTAGTTTTAACGACCCTCTTTATAGTTAGTGGAGTCTATACGTCTATTGTGGTGGGATTACCGTCTTTCACTTCTTCTTGTTTTCTCGGAGAACTACTTTTATTTTCTCCTCTCTCTTTTCAACCGAACATCGAGTTGTAAGTCCTTTGTTTCTAGTATCGTAGACCAGGGTAGTGAAGTACCGTTTATCTACCTCTTTGACACCTTTGTCACCCTCTTAAATAAAACCCCCCGAGGTTTTAGTGACGTCTACCACTGGCGTAGATACTTTAATTTTCTGTGAATGAAGAACCTTCTTTGCAATATTACTTGGATCTGTCGTATAATTTTTCGTCTCTGTAATGAAACGGTTGTTTCCAGACAGATCAATTCCGATACCAAAAAGGTCATCAGTACATACCTTCACTCTCAACCTGATATTTCTTTCGACTCGCGGATTCTTAACTACAAAAACTTGACACCACAACCTATTCTGAGAACTCTCAGGGAACCTGACGTTCCTCTAGGTCGGTCAGGTAGGATTTCCTTTAGTCAGGACTTATAAGTAGTCTTCCTGATTCCGACTTCGACTTTGAGGTTATGAAACCGGTGGACTACACTTCTTGACTGAGTAAACTTTTCTGGGACTACGACTCTTTCTAACTTCTACCCTCCTCTTCCCCACTGTCTCCTACTCTATCAACCTACCGTAGTGACTGAGTTACCCTCACCCAAACTCATTTAAGGTCCTCAACCACTACCTGTCCCTCCGGACCGCACGACGTCAGGTAACCCAGTGTTCTCAGCCTATACTGACTCGCTGACTTGACTTGACTTAAAAATTTGTTATTGTAAGTGAGTAAACTACATATGGAATACCACTAAAAAAGTCTTAAAATATGGAGAAAGACTTTTATGGTAGTTTTAGTTCTATGTGTTGTAACTGTAGTTGAATCATTCAAGAAACACGAAGAAACGTTAGTCAAGGGGTAGTGTTGGTCTATACCAGGATCTGTTAGGGACTATATAAAGTCCGGGATTTCTAACGAAGTAGAAAAAGATTTTAAAGTATATTTACTTTAGTACGACATACATATAAAAACACAGATCGACGAAAACGATTCGGAAATAAACCCTAAGTAAGTACAACAACACACATAGTAATACTTTACTCTAGAAACTTACGATCCATTAATGATAAGGGTTGTCTGACAGAATATTACGAAGAAAAAGAAGTAGGGTCCAAATCTATCAGAATTAAAAAGTAAGTTGACCCAACAATTATTATTTTAGTAGAGGATTCATTAAAACCTAGAGGTGGGATAGTCGGTATGACATATTCTCTTAAGAAAGTAGAACGTCTCTTTAGAAGGAATTAATTTGTTACGATTATATGATGTTAACGTCTATCGTCAGAGGTCCTTCGGGGTCCTCACATTCGTCTTTAGTATTTTTATTCGAATATGTGCCGACCTTCTTTTATTATGGTGACCAGAAATAAAGAATTGTATTTGTCCACTCCATGTGTACGAGTGAGAAAAGACTTATGATTAACTATCCTAGGATCAATTGTACGATACTGTAGAAGTCTTCCTTTGTTAAATTTTCTTCATTATTTCTAGTAAAATTAAGATCTGAAATATACAATAATTTCGTAGGTATATTTATTATTATACATCTTAATTAACAAAAATAAAATGGTACTTAGAAATGACTCACGTTCTCAAGGTCCATGACTCATAAGTTTTAGTTGCATTGTTTCTGGAATATGAACCTAAAGATACTCCGTTCAATATAGAAAACTAACTCCCTAAAGGAAGTCTTTCAGTGAGTGGTACGTGTACTTCACTGGTCTTTTCGTTCGATCGTTACCAATGTCACGACTACACAGTGACTCACAAGACCGGGTTCTTCCTATATTTTTGTTCAGTGTTTTTAATAACGTAAAACGACCTTTTTTCCTTTTATTTTTCCGGGACTTATACTCTTCGGTAAGTTCTTCACTTATAGGTCATTTTTCGTTTTGTTTTCGTAAAGTCGACCTTTTCTTCCTTTAATTCGATTATTCTTGTCTCTTCGTGTAAAATAAGTCTAATTTTAGGACAACTGAAGTCAAAAAAAGGTTTATGAAATGAAGTGTTGACAAACGAAGTGTCAAAAAATACGTAATGTGAATATTGGTTACACTAAATATATAGAAATTAAAGTATATGTGTGTGTATATATACCTCTCTCTTTTTTTCTCTTTCTAGTTTTTTCTCGGTCTCTCACGAACAAAATTCATTTAGATATGTAAATAAACTCTGTCAAACCGTCCTGGACCTCTATACCGTTACCATTCTTACTGGGTCCAGGAACATAGAATTTATAGGATGTCAGAGGACCTTCTATATCCGTTTATATCATTTCATAGAAGATACTATCCTTCATATGAAACTTGACACACTCGTAACTCTTATTGAATTCAGATTACACTCCGTAATTTTTCTCGAAGGTTTTGTCACTAAAGATTCAACTCGGTTTCTCGTTTCTATTCTTATTCGGTCCGTTCGGGTCCTGTTCCTTTTCCTTCCCTCTTCAGTCTTTTTTTGTTTAGACTTTTATGATACGTTCTCCTTTCTTTTAAAAGTCTCTAGATTCTCTGTGAAAACACCGAGTTCAAGTCCCACACTTCTATCTACAATTTTACAATTTTAATCTCCTATATTCACATAATTCTAAGATACCTTGGTCTACGTCTCTGAGTGACAAAGATTGAACTAGCTTATTTCCTTCCTAATATAGATATTCGGATTACATATCGGGCACTTGGGTGTACAGTTCTTTGAGAAACCATAGTTTTTTCTTCCCTTAAACCTTGAGTTTATCATAATCCTAAGGGAAGAATAGTAAACAGAAAAGAGATGTGAGACTCAATTGAAGTAATAGGTACGAGTGACGATTGTGACAGAGATTAGATATCCGATATGAAAACAGAAAGAGACGAAGAGTCTCACCTATGAACTTCAAAAACGAATCAGGGACCATAATATGACTGTATTAAGGAAGATGTCAACAGTACCACCAGGGGTCAGTAGTGAATCATGGATTACCTAACTATTTCTTGACTTCTCAACCGTGTTCTATTCTATTATTCTTATAAAAGGACCGATCAGAGAATTTAAGTCTAATGAGTCTAAACCAACTATACCCTGGTTGTATAGTGATACTACTGACATCTTTCTAGAGAAAGTCCTATTCCGTTTCCAGATTCGTTTATGAAGACATCCATAGGTAATGTTCTATTGTCCCATAACTCTTTAAACCTGAAATCATATATTTTTATCCGAATAGTTTCACGACTTTAAGAAGTTGACTAAAATCGTGTTTACAAAGAACTTGATCACACGAGAAACTCATATAAGTCGTAAATATTTTAAAGGTAAACGAATTATATTCATTTAGTAATATAGTCCTCATTTAATCGATGAATTCGTTCTACGTAAAGAGTATGTCTACTCAGAAAAGCTACGTACACTCAAGTACGTGGTCCAGACTTCTGGGCTTGTTGAGAGTACTTCCCGGTATGAATAGAGAAGTCTCTAGGGATTCTAAAGTAATAAGAATCTGAGTTATATTCTATCTTCTTCATCACTCACCTTCGTCTACAAGTTCGTAAAACAAGTGAAAACCGTAAAACGAAAGACTAGTCTACTCTAAAAGGATATAAATGAAACCTATATCGGGACATCGAAAGAGGATTTGGGGTAGTAGATGTAAATTGTCCGATACATATCATCTTCATCACTAAAAACAGTATACTGTCTAGTGTACAGTATACTTGTCACGTCGTACCACTGTCCGTTTATTTATTTACGAAACTGTTTCGTACCTTACTATGTCTAACAAACCCATGGGGAAAGAATAAGGGTGACCGTACATATCTTTTTACAAAAATTTTTGAGGACTTAGGACGACATAACTCTCTTTTCGTCAGGACGTCTCTAAAACAAAGAACATAATCAGTTCTTCTTATTGTTGATAGAAAATAAATAAAACATGTACAACATAAGGTTCACGAAGTACATTTAATTATACCCTAAGAAAAAATGAGTCTAAACCAACTCTAAGTACTAAAGTGTGTGTGTGTGTGTGTGTGTGTGTCTGTATATGTGTGTGTTGTGTGTGTGTGTGAGTCATGAACAAGGTCAATGAAGACCCACTGAGACGACACGAAACATACAGGACACGAATCAGTAAGTCAATACAGACTGAGAAACGTTGGGGTACCTGACATCGGTCGGTCCGAGAAGACAGGTACCCCTAAGAGTACGTTCTTATGACCTCAACCAACGGTACGGGAGGAGGTCCCCTAGAAGGGTTGCGTCTCTGACTTGGGTTCAAAGGACGAAACGTCCGACTAAGAAATGGTAGACTCGGTAGTCCCTTCGGGTTCTTATGATCTCACCCATCGGATAGGAAAGAGACACCCTAGAAGGACTGGGTCCTTAGCTTGGCTCCAGAGGACGTAACGTCCACCTACTAAATGGTTGACTCGATCATCCCACTGATTAATTCGGCTTTCAATCTTCGTGTTCTGTTAGTAGAATAGTACGAGTGTCTAAGATACCTAGTCTTTAAAGGAATATGTTGTATAACAATGAGTCGACTGAGACCCCGACCCCCACTGTGTTTTTGACACTCAGTTTTAGAAGATTTCTGAGTAAATGTGTATAGACCGTGAACCCGACCCTTCTGAGTTTATAATCTTGACGTTTGACTTTAACGATTCGCACGGGAGAGATCCACTGAAACAAAGGAGTGTCCTACCGATGGAACCCTATAAAAGTGATGATTATACCTCCGAGTCCATAAGGTTACGTCCACAAAGTCCTTCGTTCCGTTTTCGATGTAGTAGAAAATATTACGACATAACTTTCAGTGTGTCACAGTGATAGTGGTATAAAATAACTAGTTTCGGGGGGACGTAAGTTATTCACCTCTGTGTCTAGGAGAAAGTCACCGGTAGTTTTTAAAACCACGGTACAAAATTTTTTGGGTTTCGCAGTCTAACGGATCCGTGCCGTACGAATTTTAACATTTTTATCATAACTTTAAAATCGAATAGTAGGAAAAGTCCCTATTTATCGTATACACTTCTTAATGGTTTGTAATCCTTACGAAACCTTTTTAACAGTCATCCAGTGCGTATGATGATGAACTACAGTTGGTGACACTTTTGGTCCCCTATTCTCCTCTCAAGACGGACTCTCCTTCTCTACGAAATTCTTAAACCTCTTAAACTATATGTAGAGGACGTTAAACTTCCTACGTCAATGATGATAGACTAAGTGCGGTTTCTCCAGATTTCCTATCGTCGAAACTGATCGACTTCAACAATATTGTCGTCTTGTTTTTTCAGAAATGACATTTGTTCGGTCTGAAGTCTCAAGAAGACACGTTAAAGGTACACAGTATTTCTCCTATCGGTACTTAACAAAACTTTTACTGACATTTAGTCAACGGAAGGAGGTTTCTGGTCCCGTTGGAACTGTATTTCTTCAATCTCCACAATCTCCCTTTTTGGTCTTCCCTCACCTTACACCAGTTGACCTCTAACAGTGTACGTGGTTACTCGACTTCAGTCTCTAGGTATTTTCACTGTTTCCTTCATTCATTTACCGAATCCTATGGGTGGTGTAGATGACTTACAGTGACTTGCTAATTTTCAAGTTCATTCTGGAGGAAACGGGGTACGGAAAGAAGATGACAAAGTGTCTTGTTGAGAGGCCGTAACCTTCTACACTACACTTTTAGTCTTGCCTTCGTAACGGTCGGAAGGGGTCATCTCCTCTTTCCCTTTCTTTTCCAAAATTAACTCAGTCTTAAGTTACTAAGTTTACGAATACCTGACAAGATAATAATTTTAGATCCTTTTCTTATATAGGAGACTTATGGATTACTACTAAGTAACAAAATATAGACGACTCTAAAATACGTCCTAACCTCTATTTGTTTGGGATCGTTTTTTTCATGAAACACCCTCGTTAAAAACCCTCTCTTAGTACGTCGTCCGAACGACAGATTGAAAAAGTTCATAAAGATATTCGGATTAAGTATATCAAATTTGAAATAAATTGAGAGTATTATTAAGATAACTCCATCCTTTATAATAAGGAACTTCGTCCGTTTTCTACCGGTATTTGAGAGACTGTAAGGAAAGTAGTTCTCTACCTCAGACACACAGGAGTAGAACTTATATCCAACAGAGAATAAAGAGACTACTTTTTTTGGTGTCGTCTTCATTACGTGATAGTCAAAGATCCTGAGTCCGGAATTCTCTGACTATTCCCGAAACTAAAGGAAAGGGAATTTTGGAGAGAGTTCGCAAAAGACATCACCAGATCACCAATTTTGAGTCGTGAAGGTTACATCACTTGGACCTAAACTAGGGACCAGGTCCTTGATCTTAAGACGTACGAAGTTAATTCTGGACCACCCAGTTTATTTTTTATTTACATTAGAGAAAGACTTCAGGATTCGGTGTACATCTTTAGATCAATAGGACTACCATAGTAAAATCTCTAGGGTGTGTATCCACACGGTTAGTAGATTGGGATCGACTCAAATTTGTAGGGTGTGTGTTCTACGGTATGTTCCGTCCACCTCCTCCCCCTTAGTAGATCATGGAAGGTCCGGTCTGTCAGAGGGTTTACTTATTATATACCCACTGGAGTCAGTTGTACCTCGTCTCTTTAACAGGTCGACTCGGCACAGGATTAATCACTAAGGACTGTCGTACTCTATATTACTTTATAATAGGAAATTTCGGTGACTCGATATCTCATTAAACACTTTTCACTTTCACTTCAACGAGTCGGGACAGGTTGAGAAACGTAAACATGAGTCGTGACTAATCCATCTTATAGGGACAAAACACCTACTTCTATCATTCTGAGTCTTTCAAGTTCTAAAAAGAATTTTTCGGATGAAATTTTTACCATTTTTTGTCTTTGTTTTTGTTTTTGTTTTTTTTTGGTGTGGAAAGTTTTACATCTAACAAAATCTAACTTAAGAGAAGTGATACGGTATGATAGAGTTTGAGTTTACGACCTAACTGATCTTTTGTAAATAAAATACAGTAAGGAGTAAATAAGATGTATATCTTTGTTGTTGTCATAGTTGTGTCATTTTAATAATATAGATCCTTTAATCCTACCTGAAGTTCATGATAAGTCCCATATAAAAGAAAAATTTCGAACTTAAACTATGTGTCCTAATTACATAAAATATCCAGTTAAATGTAATGTCTATTAGGACGATAAAAAACAGTAAAAGTGACTTAAACGACTATATTGTATACAGGAAAAGTGAATAGATAATTAACACATGAGGGAATATCTTTAAAACATGTATACGAAAATACGGATGTATGTGAATGATTAAATAAGTAAATAAGTAGGTAGGTAAGTAAACAAAGAGGGAATGACGAATTTAAAAGTACCGAAATCCTGACCAAAGGTATTAATCATTTTTGATTCCTTTTCCGTATCCCAAAGTGTAAAAAGAGGTAGGGAGTCTAAAATTACCCACCACGGGTCTTACCAGAATCCAACTTAAAATCTCTTAAAATTTCGTGAGTATAAAGTACCGTTTACAATATATTTAAAAAGTCTACACGTTAAAACTTCTCTTTTTACAAGTTTTAAAATTCTATAAGAGTTTAGATTAAAAAATTTTCTGTCGCTTCTGAGTGGTGAGTTCGTGAACCGTCTCAACCCCCAGTTATCAGTTAAGTTCTATTTATAACCACTAATATAAATGGAAAACCAAATCTTGTTCTAGAGACGAATTGTGAAGACTTTGATTGTCGTTTACACACTGTAACCCAGAGATGATCTGGTTCAAGTCTAAGTTTAAAAAGTTTTTCCTTTCATTATATGTCGATATTTTATGATCGTTTCAGGTTTCCTCCTTATCTATTTAATTTATATTTAAGTATGTTTTAAAGAAGTGAGTCTCCATTGGGACAATTTCAAAATGTCATATAAAACGTTCAGCGAGAGTGTAGGAGATATATATTCCGAACGTTTTTATAAGAATGGAAAATTTGTGATGACATAACGAGAAAATTAAAAACAGAAGACTTCGTAACTGAAATAACAGTGAGATTTTGGTTTTAAATATAGAATATTTCCTTAGACTGTAATCGTAGTTATGGAGAAATGACTAGAAAGGGTTTTCGATGTCGACCACCGAACCCAAGACAAAGTGAATCTGTGACTCCGTCTGTGAAATACGTGTCTGTGACAGAGTGATTATCCCTCTGACTTTCTCTAGGGTCCTCAAGATATGAACGAAAAGGAGGTAGGTCAACCGATTCACTGACACCTTTACATTAAAAATTCAGAGGTTCTTTTTCTGATCCGTTCTTGAAGGGACGAGGAATGTTTAAATAGAGGGACTAAATAACTATTGAGAGAGTATTTATGTATGTATGTATGAAAAAAAAAAGGACTTAATGAAGATAGTTTTGGACTACAAGTTCGACCAAATCTTTTCCGTCTCCTTGGTCTCTAGTTTAACAGTTGTAGGCGACCTAGTACCTTTTTCGTTCTCTCAAGGTCTTTTTGTAGATAAAGACGAAATACCTGATACGGTTTCGGAAACTGACACACCGAGTGTTATTTGAGACCTTTTAAGACTTTCTCTACCCTTATGGTCTGGTGGACTGGACGGAGAACTCTTTGGACATACGTCCAGTCTTTCGTTGTCAATCTTGACCTGTACCTTGTTGTCTGACCAAGGTTTATCCTTTTCCTCATGTAGTTCCGACATATAACAGTGGGACGAATAAATTGAATATAAGTCTCATGTAGTACTCTTTGCGACCTGACCTTCTTTGTGTTCGACCTTAGTTCTAACGGCCCTCTTTATAGTTATTGGAGTCTATACGTCTACTGTGGTGGGAATACCGTCTGTCACTTCTCCTTGTTTTTTCGGAGAACTACTTTCACTTTCTCCTCTCACTTTTTCAACCGAATTTCGAGTTGTAAGTCTTTTGCTTCTAGTACCGTAGACCAGGGTAGTGAAGTACCCTTTATCTACCCCTTTTGACCTTTGTCACAGTCTGAAATAAAAACCCCCGAGGTTTTAGTGACGTCTACCACTGACGTCGGTACTTTAACTTTCTGCGAATGTGGAACCTTCTTTTCAATACTGGTTGGATCTATCGTATAAGTTTTCATCTCTGTAATGAAACGACTGATTCCAAGTAGATCAGTTCCGATACCAAAAGGGACACCAGTACATACCTACACTCTCAACCGGACACTTCTTCCGACTCACGGCGTCTTAACTACGAAAACTTGACACCACAACCTCTTCTGAGACTCTCAGGGAACCTGACGTTCCTCTAGGTTGGTTGGGTAGGACTTCCTCTAGTCGGGACCCTAAAGAAACCTTCCTTACTGCGGATTCGACTTTGAGGTCATGAAACCGGTGGAGTACGTCTCAACTGAGTAACCCTTTTCTGAGACTACGACCCTCCCTAACCCCGTCCTCCTCTTCCCCTGCTGTCTCCTACTCTACCGACCTACCTTAGTGACTGAGCTACCTGTGCTCAGACTCACTTGAGGTCCTTAACCACTACCTGTCCTTTCGAATCGCACGACACTAAGTACCCCAGAGTTTCTCAGCCTGTACTGAGTCGCTGACTCGACTTGACTTTGGGTTTCGACTAACCATTCGTGAACTGAGCGACTATTTACTGGAGGTTAAAACCAAAGACCTCGACCCTGGACCAAAACTATAGATAATATAACGAAATCTACTAAGAGGAATTGACACTGAAACTGTAGTGTTGACTACAGGATTTAGAGTAAATAGAACTTCTTAATCTCTTACATGTCAAGGTGTGATGTAGGGTCTATATAGGAAATCTTTTTCCGTAATTGGGTTTAATGTCATTGAAGTAATTTAGGGTGAGGAAAGGTCTAGAATCTATACCTGAATCTCAAAACTTTAAGATCGGGGAATAATTCTGAAAATCACGTAAAGATACTTAGTAACAACGACGTTCAAGGACCATATGAGGGACGTTCTAAAATTCTAGTCGTAAATATACTGTCAAACCTCTATAGAGGTTAACGATCTTCTAACGAACCCGTAAACAGTTATATCTTCAACAAAGTCCTTTTAGCTCTACAGGGGATCACGTTAAATCCTACCCTTCGGTAGGATTAAAGGAAGAATCGCAATCTAGAAAGTTCCGAGAGACTTGAGACACTTCTCTCTTCTAGAATTCATAATAATGTAGTTATGACTTTTAATACGGAGGATAATTGATGTTTTCAAATATAAGTTACAATACGTAACTTATACGTTTTGCATCAGAAACGAGAATTTATATAAGGAATCAAAAGACAAAGATGTAAAATGAAATAAAAAGAGGAAGACTCCGAAATATTATAAAATCTCACCGATAAATATTAATTCCTTTTTGTAAGAGATTAAAAGTCTTTCGACTTTTTATGGGATTACTAAAAAGTATGTGAAACCATATATAACCGTCCACAAAAGACCAACTACAACAACGACAAAAAGAATTAATACATCAGTAAAAGGGTCTGATTAACTTAGTTAATTTATTATAAGTAAATAAGTAAGAAATCAAATAAGTTGTTTTTTTACTACATAGATGAGGTATGGTCCGTGACAAGATCTGAACCTCTTATATCGTCCCTTGCCTTGTCTCTTATTATTAGGGGACTTCTTCAACCGAACAATATACTTCCCTTATATCTATTATTTCTTCTTTCACGATTTCTCTTTTTATTTCGTCTTTTGCTCGTAACCATTCTACACCCTATACAACCAGGTTTCTCCGACTTTATTTTTCATCTCAAAACTCATTGTTGGAAGTCCTTAACATGTTTATTCGGTCCTCCTAAATCCTATCTTGTAAGACTTCTCTTCCTTTTCGTTTAGGTCATCCATGATTTTTTCTTTTCAGTGTAAAATCATATTTAAAATATTGTGGAAAATTAGTAAAGACCTTCTCATAATACCGGTGACAATCGTTAGTCACGGGTCAGTTCTCAATTTTACTTTCTCTGAATCCGCCTCCGTCCCTGTCTTGTGTNTAAATCCTATCTTGTAAGACTTCTCTTCCTTTTCGTTTAGGTCATCCATGATTTTTTCTTTTCAGTGTAAAATCATATTTAAAATATTGTGGAAAATTAGTAAAGACCTTCTCATAATACCGGTGACAATCGTTAGTCACGGGTCAGTTCTCAATTTACCCTTGCGTACATTCTTAATTTCTAAAATTTTAAAATTTTTTATTTTTTATTTTTTATCTTGTAAAATTTAGAATTTTTTTTTATTTATTTGTTAATATTCTTTTGTATTTTTTTTTTTACTTTCTCCGAATCCGCCTCCGTCCCTGTCTTGTGTGTGATTCTTCACGTTTATAAAATTTTCCTCTGGTTGTCGTAAGTCTGTATACCGTATACTTTATACTCTCAGTTCTAAGTGGGGTCCAAAACTGGATTCAATGACCTTTCCACATACTCAATACTTGTCTTTACCATTTCTGATGCCATCTAGTCCCAGAAAGTCAAGTCAAGTCAAGTCGGCGAGTCATCACAGGGTGAGAAACGCTGGGGTACTTAGTATCGTGCGTTCCGGACGGACAGGTAGTCGTTGAGGGTCTCAAGTGAGTTTGAGTACAGGTAACTCAGCCACTACGGTAGGTCGGTAGAGTAGGAGACAGCAGGGGAAGGGGAGGACGGGGTTAGGGAGGGTCGTAGTCCCAGAAAAGGTTACTCAGTTGAGAAGCATACTCCACCGGTTTCATAACCTCAAAGTCGAAGTCGTAGTCAGGAAGGTTACTTGTGGGTCCTGACTAGAGGAAATCCTACGTCCCAGAAATCCTTATTAGTCTACTACCCATCTACTTTCCTATTTAGTTATCTTTCTATCGTTAACTACCTTCTTTTTACCTTTGTATGTGTATGTTGATTCCGACGTGGTTTTAGGTCGACGAGTATATGTATAAAAAAGAAAATAATTTATTGGTTATACATAACTCAATGATATTACTTGATTCACAGTATAATATGAAATGTATGACACAGTGAGTCTCAGAACAGTAATTTTGTCGTTGTACAGTTCATAAGTACATCTCTTAGTTAATGTTCTTACACTAGTGAGTCTCAACAACGCTTTGACTAATCTTTCTTTTGTCACTTCATTTGACTTTTAATCTTCGAAGGTACTGGTCACAGACGAGGTTTCAGACTCTCTTATTTTGTAATGTCCTTATATTCTAATATATCTATGACACTCAGTCTCAATCCGTAAGTCTGATTTTAAACATCTTTTCTTGAGTCTTAAGACCCTTTTTTTTTACGTCACTACTGGTCAGTTCAACTGTTACGGATTCTCTGAAGTTTAAACTATGATATACCGTTCATAACTTCTCACGACACGAGTGGAAACCTTCACAGTCGAACCGACCTGATGTCAGGGGTCCATAAGTTAGTTTACAGTTAGATGTATAACGATACTTCCATAAAACATCTACACTAATTTCAGGAATTAGTTCCTCCCTCTTATAGGATCTATTCAACAGGGCTTCTTCTTTAAGGTAGGTACCTGTCGTCGAACGGGAAGGAGTACCGGTCACGATACTTAAAACATGAAAAGGATTGGTCAAGAGTACTAGTCTATTCAGACTGTTACGTAAAAATTATGGACAGTGGAGAGCCAGGACAAAGAGACCAACTAAGAACTGACTATGTGAATAATTTCTTCTGTTGTCCCCTTTCCTACAGGCGTCGTTTACTATTCCCCGAAGGTCCCCTGTGTCGCCATTTTTTTCTTTTTTTTTTAAGTGGACGGTTACATCCTCTATGTCCTGCTCTCTGCACCCAAGTTAGGGACCCAGTCCTTCTAGGGGACCTCATCCTTTACCGTTGGGTATAATCATAAAAACGGACCTTTTAAGGTACTTGTCTCTTCTGACTACCCGATGTAAGATACACCAGCGTTTCTCAGTCTATATTGACTTATACGTGCGTCCAGTCCATCCGACCGTTTACTGTTCAGTCACCCTCCCTCTCATTCGTTCCTCTGTCTCCTTACCTCACCTCTGTTTTTTTTTCAGTCCATCTTAGTGTTATTCACTCCTTTGAAAACGAAGTCGGTGTCCTGTAAATAGAAAAGATGAATGGACAGGAAACCGGAGCGAATAAAACCTTACGCTCAATCTTTACGAACCAATTATGAGAAGTACACGTTAGTCGTTCTTCCCCTTGATCTACCACTATCCAACAATACGACTTCCGAGGGTCACTTAATGTACACCATAAATGTGGAAGTGTATCCAGGAGACCTGGAACTGTATCCCGAACCGGTGTAATAAAAAGAAACAGGTTACCTGTTTAATTTACGTCATGACCAAACTTTCCGTTATTCTTAACGTTAGAACATAATTACGGACCTTGACGTACCTTTCTTTGGGTCAGATCGAGGAACCTTCTACTTAGTAATATTCCTTTTTCTCCAGGTCGAAAGGTCGGGAGGAACGACCTACGGGTCAGGGGGACGTTAGGGTGGTCGACTTACAACACACTCACTTGGATAGGGACTTTTTAATGGATCCGGTAGGTGTTTTGGTACCTCTTCATTTTCAGTAAAATATTAGATGATTTAAGACCCCACCAACGGTTACCGATTGACTATGTAACTATAAGAAACCATTTCGGACTCGCGTACTAGAGGTCATCATTACCAGCTCACGGTTATGCTTTATAAAATCGACATAAATAAAAATTCTTTAAAGTAGGAAGTCGAAGGAGTCAGTACACCCTAAATATTACCAATCTTAAATTCGATAAATTTAAAGGATATTCCTTTTGATATTTATTAGAACTTATAAGTACTTATACTTTATGTCTTTGTATGTAATAGACTATTATTCACTATGCCGTCAGGATTCCTTTTTCTTTCACACCTATGATCATTGTAATAATTTATCTGTTACATATATTGAAATCTCTGGGTACGACACGTTATTATTTTGAAGGAAGATGGGTCTTCCCGACGTTTTAACAAGACGGACAAACTTAGTCTCGGTAGGTTCCCTAACATCGAGGATTTAGCATTGATTAAAGGAGATTCCTGTACCGAGACGGATGATTATGTCTAAACCTTTTGAGAGTTCTCTTAGGAAGACAACGATAACGAAAATAAAGGACCTGATGTGAACCCATAAAGAATAAGGCATGAGACAGGTGGACTCTCAATTTAAGTCAATACGTCTTGGGTTAACAGGAGACAAGGTAAACCAGGACTTAAGTCACCGTACACACAAAAGATTCAGTGAAATCAGTACAGATTGAGAAACACTGGGATACCTGGTATCGGACGGTCCGAGGAGACAGGTACCCTAAGAGGTACGTTTTAATGACTTCACCCAACGGTACGAGGGGAGGTCCCCTTAGAAGGGTTGGGTCCCTAGTCTTGGTACAGAGAATACAGAGGACGTGACCATCTGTCCAAGAAATGGTGATAACACGGTGATCCCTTCGAGGTTTAAATCACCGTTTATAAGATTTTTTAACCAGCAGCGTCCACCGTGATTGTCATTTCTTGGACGGACGGTTATGTCCTTTGTATCCTCTGTACCTAAGCTAGAGACCCAGTCCTTCTAAGGGACCTCCTCCCGTACGTTGGGTGAGGGTCATAAGAACGGGCTCTTAGTGTACCTGTCTTCGTGGACCGTCCGATGCCATATCTCGTAGTGTTTCACAGTCTGTTATGACTTCATTGAATCGTACGTGTTTGCACGAGTTTTTATATGAAAGAGAAACCCGTACATTTCCAGAGACAAACAGGGGAAATGGGAAATTTTGGGGAACGGAAAAGTTGGTACGATTTTAAGATCGACAGGGTGACTGGTCGACCGAACTATCTATATGTTTGGTTAATGACCGGTGGTAAATGGTGATCGGACATACTGGTTAATTGGTTTAAGTATGAATTTTTCGGTACGATGGTAATCTTACCGAAAGTAATTCTTCTGTTTTTGGTTGTCCAAAAACACTCCTACAGCACTTTTCACGTGGGACTATATGACAATCACCCTTACATTTAACCAGGTCAGTGAAACCTGCGTTATACTTCAAGGAAATTTTCAATTTTACGAGTCCTTACTCTTTATCCTTCTTCTTATTTAGGATCCAAGGGGTAGAGGATTAGGGAACACACAATCTTCTTGTAAGAACACCGTCATATGATGATCCTTTTGAGTGAGTCACCCTCTTTGTTTTTTCTACGAAGGTGTCAGAAAAGAGAAATGAACAAAATTTAATACTATGTAGATATAGAATACTTTTATCTAGGAGCTATGTAGTTCTTTCACATCTCTTCACCAATTCAATTACCCGAAATCTTGGTCTATCTGTCTAAATGACCCGGTTCACCGGTAGTCGTTTAATGAACTGAAGAGATCGAGAATCAAAAGAGAATACTTTTGTTTGTAATTCAACCAACACTAATCATTCCCTTCCGTCAACAACATTTTGAGATCCGACTCAAACACAGTATACCACTCATAAGTTATAGTCATCGACAGTTATCACCGGTACGAGTAAAAGAAGTACATAAACGAAATTTTTTTTTTTTCATGAGGGTTAAGGTCAGTTAGGTCGGTCATTTTAATCATCGTAAGATAGTCATTAAAAAAATCATCAGAAATAGTCATTTAAGAAACGACCGGTTAAAGGACAAGAGTCTATCCTTTACGGTGAAAAAGAACAAACAAAGTCTTCCATTAAGGTTCACCTAGACTACTCGCAGTGGAGACACCTCGATTCCGACTCAGTAAGTAGTTTCCGACAATCTTCAGTAGATATAGACGAGATTGTCACCGTCGTAAGGACGAGGACCACTGGAGCGCAACGTGACGACGAGTGCCCACAATTTTCGAGAGAGAGGTCCCGTACCGAAAATATATGTCTTGGAAGTTCGTTCGTGACTTTACGGAACTGTTTTAACCCGAGACGTTGACTTTTGGGGTCACACACGTGACTTTCAACAATTATTATGTGATAGTGTTATTAACGATGGTTTCTCGTTTTACTCCGACAAAACCTGAATACGTCGACTTTTTTTCGACATATACCCCTTTTCAGAGAGAGAAAAAATCTCTCTTGTAAAAAGTTTTTTACAATAAATAAACTGACACGACCCAGAAGTAACGTTGTACACCTTAGAAAGTAACGTCGTACACTTGAGAATCGACACCGTACGTTCTAGATCAAGTGGTTGGTCCCTAGTTTGGACCTGGGGGATGTATCCCTCGTGTCAGAATCGGTGACCTGGTGGTCCCTTCAAGCTTTCTTTTAGATGAAAAATTCTATAGTTAGGAAACACCTCTCATTTCGACTGTATCGCTTTGTCGTGACTTGAACTACTGCCCTCTTGACCCACCGTACGGTCGAGTCAAACGTACACTCAAACAGGAACACGAAATTAAGAGACACAGAGTCAAAGGAGTGATCCTGTAACCTCTATTAGGAGGGATAGATCCTCAGAGACACTCCATTACATACGCTGTTTTAGAGGGTGACGTCTACAATTTATTACACACATTCTTAGTATAAACGTATCCTTTGAACAATTATAAGGTCGAGGACCAGGGCAAAGATCTTTAAGTCTGAATCTAGACCCCACTTTAATGTTTATATATATAGCTTGTACGTATATCGTCTGGGAGTCTTGGACACGTTCAAGAGACACCGGGTATAAAAGTCTTTGGAGATATAAGAGATATGACATATGACAATAAATCATATGATGATTACGAGTCCTTTCTTCCTTGACACGATTTACAAAAAGAGATTACAACCTTTTAATAGTTTATTCTTTTGGACTCTCTTTATATACCTAAGTCTCACAGGAAAAGGAGGGGTAATAAAATCGTTTTCAAATAGTTTTCATTTAGTTCCCTACTTTGTAATTGTACGGTTATTTATTTCTGTCTCAGATTACTGGATTAGTAGTATTATAGTATATGAATTTATATCAATTCCGAATTTACACTTATCTTTCTGGTTCTCTCTTTTATCTCCCCCTAAACCTGGTTTAATTGAAAACAAAACCGACCTTAGTCGATCCGTTGGGGGGACTGACACCTAAGAGGAATTGGTAAATCGATATCAAAGTCCGTATTGGACAAAGAGAATTAGATGTGTTTATAAATCCTGTTTCGTTATTTACCTTCTTTTAGTTTTACACTTTCCTATAGTGTCATAAAGACGAGAGGGTTTTGATCGACGACTCGGTATAAAAAGTAACCTGTTATCTTTGTCCACAACGGTAATCAAAGGTCTAAAGTGATAACGTTTGTGTCTTTTATAGATGGTGGGGGTAATGGTCCTCTCGGAAATGTCTCTACCCTAATCGTACGTGGAAACTCAACAGTACCTTTTCACGGATTTTCTGACGAAGAGTCCGGTTTTTACATAAAGAAAGAGATTAAACAGTGGTCAACTGAGGTGTAACTGGAGAAAAATTTTTCGATCGGGAATGTTATTTAATTCGTATACATAATAACGTCTAGTTCTCTGCAGTCTTCTTATCTTTAAGTGTCAAGAACAGAAAATTCTTTAATTTATCGGTGAGTCAAGTCAAGTCAAGTCAACGAGTCAGCACAGGCTGAGAAACACTAGGGTACTTAACGTCGTGCGGTCCGGAGGGACAGGTAGTGGTTGAGGGCCTCAAGTGGGTTTGAGTACAGCTAGCTCAGTTACTACGGTAGGTCGGTAGAGTCGGAGACAACAGAGGAAGAGGAGGACGGGGGTTAGGGTGGTTCGTAGTCTCAGAAAAGGTTGCTCAGTTGAGAAGAGTACTCCACCGGTTTCATGACCTCAAAGTCGAAATCGTAGTAAGGAAGGTTTCTTGTGGGTCCTGACTGGAGAAAATCTTACCTGACCAACCTAGAGGAACGTAAGGTTCTCTGAGAGGTCTCAGAAAAGGTTGTGGTGTCAAGTTTTCGTAGTTAAGAAATCGTAAGTCGAAAGAAGTATCGGTAATCCCTGGAATTTAATGTAAAAACTTTCAAAACAAAATCTGTTACATCTGACCAAATAAAGCTTCGTTGAAAGGATGAATTTAGTACATCTTTTTATAAATCTGTTTTATTGTTCTAGACACGTATTCGGAACAAACATTCGATGGTTTCATCATTCCAAGTAGTCTGATTCTAGGGTTTCTACTTATTTTGCATCTTTACACTTGGACTGAGAATCCTGTTGAAACGACAGTTTCGTAAACGACTAAACTTTCATCATCGACCACCCGACGACAGATACCCCAGTGTGTCTCAACCTGTGTTGACTACGCTGAATCGTCGTCGTCGTCGTCGACTCTCTATCCTTTCACTTACCTTGAAATCCGTCTGAGTGATGTACCCTTTTGTTTAGTCTCAGATGGTTCTTACCTCCTCAGGGTTTTGTCCTGTAACCTTTGAATGTAGGGGTTTTATTCCCACTTTGTTTATATAGTCGGGAAGATCCCGAAGTTTAAAAGATTTAGGGACAAAGGTAATTACAATTTACGGAAATTGGATCTGACAATGTCTTCTTTCAGGTGTTGGGGTGAGAACATTCTACTGTAACAAATCTTGGAGTTAAACAGAGATCTTTTAAAACAGATTATAAAAGTCAGTTACCACGACCCAATTAACCTATAGACATGTCTTTTTGTTATTGATCTAGAAATGAATTAATAGATATGTATTTTGACAAAGTATTTCGAAGTTCACTTTCCGTTTGTTAGTCCGAATATCTTATATTTCGTCTTCGTTATTGAAAGGTCCTCCTGTAGAAACTGTTATGATTTTAATTATAACGAAAATTTGTTTTCTTTGGGACTTTTCTCCCGTTTTGGTTAAGTACATCAAAACTGTAAACGTTTTATATAAATTTGTCCCTGAACACCGGGTTAATATTTTACTTAAAGATGTTTGGTCATTTTTTTTAGTCTGTCACGTTATCTTTTTACCCGTTCTTCTGAATTTCTCCATGAAGTATACTCTCTTAAAGGTTTAACGATAGTAGTATCTTTCTCTTTCTTTACTTTTTATTTTCACACTACTCGATAGTGACATGTAATCATATTGTCGATTTTTAACTCTAACTGTTATCAGGACGACCGTTTCTACACCTCGTTACTCTCGATAGTGTGTACCACCACCCTCATATTTAACCATATTAATGAGATTCTTTTGATGTACCTTTATTGATAATTTCACTAAAATACCGGGTCGTTAGGGTCAGGATTCTCACACATATACACGGGACTTTCTGTACATATATATATACAGTTCTTACAAATAGTGTCGTAACATTAACAGTTTTTGACCCTTTATTGGGTTTACAGGTAGTCGACTCTTTATTTGTTTAACGTTATATAAATATGTCAAGTCCTTCATATCTCGTACCTTCTTTTGTTTACAAACGATGTATATCGTCGTAAACACTTAGAGTGTGTGTATTATAACTCACTCTGTTAAGTATAAATTCGTAAAAATACAGATACTTTAAGTTTTATCCGTTTTAATTATATACCACAATTTTAAGTTCTTTAACCAATAAGAACCATTCCTCTAAAATTTATGAAACCTTCACAATACTCCCCCAAAGGCCAAGAAACAAGAACTGTAGTCACCCGTAAGGTATCCACGTAAAGAAACACTAATAAGTAACTCGATATGTGAACACTTAACACTGGAATATAAAAAGAGATATAATTTTAAATTAAAAATTTTCATATAGGAATCACTTTTGTCGATTGTAAACATCACAGAAAAAAGAGTGATATTTTGCAATTGAGAGACTCCTGGGGTCAATCCTGGTAAACGTTCTTAGTTGTCCGGTGTGGGACGTTCACTCAATCTTAGAAATCACTACCCTGGATCTTAAAACAAAAAAGGTTAGAAGAACCCAAGAAAAACCGTCGGTTCTAACTCTTGATGGTGTGTTTCAGGAGGTTCAGAAAGAGTCAACGTAAATATGTACGTTTTGATAAAAAGGGTAAACTATAAGTTGTAAATATAAATAATTATATGTTTATTTATATTACATACTTGTATATGTTAATAAATGAGAAAGGTATTTCTAAAAATATTCGAGTTAAAACATTCCTTTATTCTGCTAATTAAAGATTCATGTATAACTTAAGTCAAGTCAAGTCGAGTCAGTGAGTCAGCACAGGCTGAGAAACGCTGGGGTACTTAGCGTCGTGCGGTCCGGAGGGACAGGTAGTGGTTGAGGGCCTCAAGTGAGTCTGAGTACACGTAACTCAGTCACTACGGTAGGTCGGTAGAGTAGACGACAGCAGGGAAAGAGGAGGACGGGAATTAGAGCGGGTCGTAGTCTCAGAAAAGGTTACTCAGTCAAGAAGTGTACTCCACCGGTTTCATGACCTCGAAGTCGAAATCGTAGTAAAGAAGGTTTCTTTAGGGTCCCGATTAGAGGAAGTCTTACCTGACCAACCTAGACGAACGTCAGGTTCCCTGAGAGTTCCCAGAAGAGGTTGTGGTGTCAAGTTTTCATAGTTAAGAAGTCGCGAGTCGGAAGAAGTGTCAGGTTGAAAGTGTAGGTATGTACTGGCGTCCTTTTTGGTATCGGAACTGATCTGCCTGGAATCAGCCGTTTCATTACAGACACGAAAACTTATACGACAGATCTGACCAGTATTGAAAAGAAGGTTCCTCATTCGCAGAAAATTAAAGTACCGACGTCAGTGGTAGACGTCACTAAACCCTCGGGGTTTTTTATTTCGGACTACGACAAAGGTGACAAAGGGGTAGATAATAGGAATTTTTCGAAGAAAAGAAGTATATACTAATACATATTTTAAATCCAAAGACAACATAGATAGATCATTAAACTCAGAGCTTTAGAATCATACCCCGAAGAGACTACTGAGTCGTCCATTTCTTAGGTGTACGTCACGTCCTCTGTGTCCTCTACGTCCAAGTTAAGGACCCAGTCTTTCTAGGGGACCTCCTCCCGTATCGTTGGACGAGACCACAAGACGGACCTCTTAGGGTCCCTGTCTCCTCGGACCGGCCGATGACAGGTTTCCTAACGTTTCTCAGTCCATCTAAAGTGACCCTAATGAATTCACGATGAATTTTATCATTTTAAATATCATTAGACCACTTGATTAGAAAAATTATAATGTTGACTTTTTCTTTTTTATTACACTAAATACAACCGGAAACCTCTGTCTGAAACCCGATCTACTGTAAGAAGTTTTAATAAATTGTATAATAATATTATCTTGTTTCTTAAGAACCTCATTCTTCACCGTCGGGTGAGGTCATTAGAACGGTCCCTTTAGGGTACCTGTCTCCTCGGACTACCCAATGTTGGGTGTCCAAGTGTTTCTCAGTCTGTATGACCTCACTGATTTGTGTCTACGAACGTCACTTCTATTATCTAAAATAAGGACACTAATCGAATACAGTTACCGGGTCATCTGAAATCTTTTCCCTCTAACAGGGCTATCCGGACTGTATTAGTATAATCGGGAGATCTTCATCTCAAAAGAAACCGACCAGTGTCTTGTACAACAATCTCTCTACGTAAGACCGGTCTCCTTTCGTCTATAGGTACAACTTGACGAGTACATTTCCTCACTGGAGTCCCCCAACTGTCACCGGGACGACTATCGGTCGTTCCTTTACCCCTGGGGTCCGGATATTAGGAACCAGTGACTTAAGAAGATTGTCAGTCACTCAAACCTCCTAGAGTTCAGTGTCTACTCTTGACGTCGAGGTCGTCTCAAGACAGAAAGTCCGAACACGATGGGACTTATCACTTGGGTCGGTACGGTGTGGGTCTAACGACTGGATGTATTGACATACTCAATTGTTATCCACAACAAAATTCAACGATCTAATATTAAATAATGATAATGTATTCTTATCTTTTGATTATCTCTAAAAACCTGGACTTTCACCCGACGAGAACATTGTTTGTAAATATTTACCTTATCGAAACCTTGAATCGTCACTTGTTTTCGTCCCTCTTTAAATTTCTCTTGTGATTCCTCGTACCATCTCTTCAGCATTTACTGGAGTTCATCTTACCATTCTTTTTGTATCTACAATTTTTACGACAACTCCCCCCGAGTCCTCCTTCACTCCTGAAGTAAAAACCTTTAGTCTCGTTTTCCCTACCTAGAAATAATCTATTACCGTCTTTGACACAGGAGATCAATACACCTTTCGTCTTGAGCATACACTACTTAGACCGACGTAACGTTTCCTCTAAAGATTCGTTTCTAAACTTTTAAGTCGGACTCGAGAAGAACAACGAATATAATTACCATTTTATCCTATCCTTTTTCTGTCTAACTCCTTTCTTGATAAATTGGTTCTCTGAGTGACAGACCTTTCATATGAGACCTCTTTTTCGACTCCCGTACCGAGATAACAGGAAACGACTTTGGAATTTTTCTAATTTTTTTTTTTTTTTCCTTCTTTTTTTTTTAGCCTACTAAGCAAGTACTCTCGAATTCCCACACGAATGTCTAGGAGAGTCAGTTTGGCCTTCCGGAGATCCTTCGAACTCTTATAAAAGAGATTCGGTGGAGTTGTCCTCCAACCCGATCCTTTTCGTAATAGAATTTTTTAGACACGTACATCAAAAACAGACTACCTTACTCTGGGACATTTAAGTGTTACCTGGGTGCTCTAAGAACTCCTTTACTACAGTCGTCTTTGTGAAGGTCGAACCTAATGTTCTTTGTCTCACACTTTAATTTTGTTCGAGGAACAACATTTGAGGATTTTAAGACTATTTTTATGAGTCGGGGGTTGTGAATGATGAAAAGTACTTCTCCCATACTACTAAGTCTTCCGTCTTGGTTCCCGGTCGCCCATATTCCTTCAGGGGTCTGCCGTCTTGATTCTCGGTGTCTCTTGACAAGGGTCTGAGACTTTGGATTAGTTTACTGAGACCAACCTAATGTGGGTCGACCTAAAGTTTTAATGTAATCTGGGTACTAAGACAAAATGGAAGACAAAAGGTGGAAAAAAAAAACCATTCCATTACAAATATAGGATGAGAACGTGGCATCAATATACAACCCTACCAACCCCCGTCTATTGAACAAAGTAATCAAACTTTTCAGGTCCCTACTTCTTCTTAAAACAGGTTTTCAAAACAGATTTTCTAATGGGAAACCTTGGAATAAATCTTCGAAACCACTACCTTAAAACCTGAAACTTGACTACAACATTATCTTACTCTGGGAATCAGTGGAACCCTCCACCTTCCCCCTTCCTTCTTTCACATAACTTTAACATCGTGGAATGTGAATCCTATTCTTTACTCCATAAGGTATCCGTTACTTTTTGGTGTCTTTTTGAATGTATCAAAATTTTTACCGTTTCAAGTTCTTTACGGATTTCCTTTTCGAAGACAGTGACATTACATCTTGAAAATTTTTTAAACACACACTTTACTCCGTGATAAGTCTTTTACTTTTTTTTTTTAGTGATATTTTACCCGTTTCTCTGACTCAAAGAACAGTCCCTACCAAGATGTCTACACTTTTAGGATAGTAAAACCTTAAACGGAAACCAACCTTTATAAGTAATCCTTGACAAACTACAAAATCTTTAATGTTCGAGAGAGGGGAAATACAGTTCTTGTTACACATTTACCTGAGTACAAACATAAATAAATACGGAACGTCTAAATTCCGTTCACAGAGTAGTCACAACGTAGACACTATCAAAAAATTTTTTTATGTTTAATTCTTTTGAAAAAGGGAGATTAATAGGGAGTAAAATTGACGTTTCTTACAGTAAAAAGAGTCTCAAAATCACATAGTATATAAGTTGATATTACTCCGGTAAAGGGGGAAATAAAGTGTTTTAGGTCTCTAAAACGAAATGTTAGAGGGTTTGGAACAGTACTAAAGAAAGACTGCTACCAGACGAACATTGGTTACCACCTTATAAGATCTAAATGTTTCACTTACTTAGAAGATCCGAGAGACAACCGATATCCCACTGTACTTAAAACCGTGTTCGTGAATTGTATTGGTATTTGGTAGGTTAATTAATCTTTATCCAAAGTTCTTGTCTTATAAAAATATCGTTAAAACTGTATCCAGACTCCCTAGATCTTGGGTACACTACCCCTTACTGAGTTCTTGACTTCCTGTAAATTAGTTCACCTTTAGTTTGTATAAACCACAAGTGATTACTTGACCATGGTTGACCATCTGTGACTTATGTTTAATGATAAATCTTCTGTATAAACTCTAGAACTAAACAAGTTGTTTTAGGTAAATAAAAAAGATTTGATAAATACTTGTAAAAGATCCTCTCGATTAACCCTCGGATAGTTTAAAGATGACTTATAGTTCTACCGTAACAAACACAACCGACGTAACTCATTTTACCTGATGCACTGGATTTGAGGGAAACTTGGATCTCAGATTCTAAGGGAGAACGTCCCAAAGACTACATTTCTAGTTGACCATGGTTTTCCTTTTTACTTATTTCCACTGGATATAATAAAAACATTATCTTTAAGACAGACTGTCTTGAGTTTCGTTTTTATTTTCGTTGGATCAGGTTTTTCTAGACTTTCGTTGGGATCTTAAGTAGACTAGGTTTGAAGATTAAAATGGTCACTCCTTTGACTCCGAGTCTCTCAACTACACTGGATGGATTCTAATATGGTGGAAGTGTGGAGACTTTTCCCCTGTTTGGTAGTTTGAGGACCATGAGTTCAATCGAGAATTGTCATAAGATCCTACACATTGTTAACGTCGACAAAACAACAAATAAAGGATAATTTAGTATGGAGACCACACTTCTCGGTCGAGTAACCTTTTCTGGGACTACGACCCTTTCTAACTTCCGTTTTCCTCTTCTCCCGTCGTTTCCTACTCTACCAATCTATCGTAGTGGTTGAGTTACCTGTACTTGCACTCGAATGAGACCCTCTATCACCTCCCGTCCCTTCGGACTGTACGACATCAGGTACCCCAGTGTTTCTCAACTGCACTGAATCGCTGACTTGCTGTTGTGGTTTTCTCATCGTATGGGAAAAAGTTAAAGGAAAACAGTAGACTGTGTCATTTGACTGTTAAAGATGAAGAAAGGAGATCGTGAAGTAGAATGAAGGTTGGAGTAGGGTTTGTGAGTTTTCGAGATAGACGAAGAATTAATTTGATTGTCGTCGTCTACCGACGCAGTAGATGTCATCTCATCTTAAATCCAGAGTCCCTGTGTCCATCGTTATGAGTTTAATCTTCCTTTTTGATTGGGATAACGAATGACAACAGTTTCCTCTAGTCTTCGGTTTTCAATACCTTATTTTCTCTTCCCGTCCTTCGGAAATCCTCCTTTATATTCTCCATTAACACATCCTCGGAGTCCTCGTCCTTCTAAACATCCATGTCTGTTGTGTTCTTGAGTAACGACTTTCGAGGGGGAGGGAGGGAACTGGAGGAGACTGAGACTAGGATAAACAATGAATTTTATGATATTATCCCCCGACGGTATTGTTTTATGGTATTACACAAAAGAGTATCAAGACCTCCGACCTACGGACTGGAGTCCCACGGTCGAACCAGTCCAAGACCACTCACGAGAAAAGGACCTAACGTCTGTTCCCGGTAGAGTAGGACACGAGTGTACTGGAAAAGGAACACACTCCTCTCTTTGGAGTGGTCTCACTCAAAAGACTACCAAGAAGAATATTCCAGTGATTATGTTAAAACTCCCGTGGTAGGAGTATTGAAGATTGAGATTAATGGAAGGTGTACTTCTTAGATCCAATGATAGTTTTATGAAAAAAAAGGGTTTTATAATCATTTCTATTACCCTCTACCGTGTAATTACGGTAAAACGTTCTGGATATTTTAGACGAATAAAAGTTTATACATGAATAATTTATAAATCCCTTTTAACGTAGCTAATATTAATTTTGTGGTTCGATAACATTATAGATCCAGTTTGTTTAGTTAGGTTCCTGAGGTTTGACCTGCAAATCGTAAGTCGTTAAGATCTTTCTTTCCTTAGAACTATTTCTTGCAATGCATTCCACATATTAATTGAATAAAACAAGTGGGTCCCGTAAGGATTAATATTTTCCGTCTACCCTCATGAATCCAATTTATAGATGGACACTGTTACGGACTTTTTATAAGAATTAGAGTCCTGTACACTTCTGTTTTCCTAAACAATTCTTACTGATTTAGGTATTACATCTTTGTCTTCAGTTAAATAAAGTGATATACATTGATATGTGATAAATGAGAAAAAAACTTTTTTTTTTGTTTGTTTGTTTGTTTGGTAAATAAACTGAAACGACCCAGAAGTGATGACACATCCGAAACAAGATGAACGTCTCTAGTCCCCGATGAGACATTCACCCCACACACCCGAAGAGTAACGTCCCCGAAGAGAAAAACACCTTGTGTCCGAGATCCCACGAGTCCGAGTCATCAACGTCGAGGACCCGAGATCTCGTGTCAGAGTCATCAACACCGTGTGTCCGAATCGTAAAACACCGTACACCCTAGAAGGGCATAGTCTTTAGTTTGGGTACAGACGACGTAACCGTCTAATTAAGAAATGGTGACCCGACGGTCCCTTTGGGGATAAATACGAATTACTATATTTCAACCCAATGTTAAAATTTTTAATTTTTCTGTGTCTACACATATCGTCTGAAAACCTGAGTCTCCCTCTCCCTCTCCCACCCTACTAAACCCTCTTACCGTAACTTTGTACATATGATAGTACATTCTTAGTTTAGTGGTTAGATACAGACGACGTCCTATGTCGTACGAACCCCGACCACGTGCCCCTACTGGGTCTCCCTACAACACCCCTCCCTCCACCCTCCCCCCAAGTACAAACCCTAGCGTACATGTGGGCACCACCTAAGTACAGTTACATACCGTTTTGGTTATGTCATAACATTTCATTTTATTTCATTTTTATTTTTAATTTTTTTTTAATTTAAAGAGAGATAATTCTCTTACCGTTTTTAATTTAAGATATAGGAATTCTGATGTAAAAATAAGACTAGGAGAAGATGGGTGGTGAGAAGAAGACGAATACACCAGACATAAGACTCAGTACCTCACGAGAATAAATTTGGGTGATCTTAAATTACAAATGTAGAACACGAACTAAGATTACAATACATATTTTTAGTATAAAAAGAACATTTAAGTCCATCTCGGAGTTCAGAAATAGTCACTATACAATATATATAACCAGTTCGGTATTTAACTTCACACATTCTTCACCCCACAATACGAAAAATAATTATCTGTAATAAATTTTAAGTGTAAGGAGGTCTTTAAACGTTAAATACAAGTCAATTGAACCTCAGAGTGATAGAAAAGACTCCCCAATATACGTTTAAGATTTACTTCCCTTCTAATACATCGTGATACCAGAACGGTACAATTATCACCTTATCGAGTTATTTTAGGGGTAAAAGTAAATAGGTGAGATTGTCAGTAACGAACAAGGGAAGAGTGAATATTAGTTTCTAAGTGGGTCCCTCAACGAGTGGGAGAAACGAGATTTAATTCCAGTAATTAGGGAGACCATACCGGTGTGACGAGAGGTACATGTGTTCTATGTAAGACGATTAAGACTTTGGTAGTCTGATAGTCATGAAAAACATGAAAGAAAAACTTCCCATAACCGAATGAAGAACGAAACCGAAAACGAGATCGTTGTACGAATAACATATCAACGTGATCCGAGATGAGACCCCTGTTTCAATGTTAAGGGGAGACGAGTATCTAGAGGTTTATCTAGGTCTTATAAGAGGGGGTAGGAAGGGATTCTCGAGACGTACACCACCCCGTCCCCGTTCTGTATTTAGGTGAAGAACCCATTTATAGCATCCAATTCAACAAACAAAAAGAGACACCAGTAATTACGGGGGGTGTAACTCTTCTTTATACCTACGATACTATGGGTCACTCGATACAGTTAGTTATAAGAGGTGAGACGGTGTTAAGGTAGGATAAATAACAGAAACCATCGGAGTGTCCCATTAGTACATTAATATAATGTGAGTTATAACATACTCGAAGTCTTCGTATATTATTTGAGACTTCATATTAACTATGCGAATTACGGTTCGTTAGTCATGTCTATTTTTTACTCGATGAAATTAATTCTACTCTAGGTTAAACTCGACGACAACAACTCCTTCCTAGTGTACATTACCAAGTTATAGTTCTTATAATCTCATTAACTGAGAAAGTCACTCGTGTGAGGTCTACAGTTACGATATAAGGTTCTCATTATACAAATTATTCATTAACTGTGACGGAGTTAGAACCGGATTTCCTATCGTCGACCTAAAAGATGTTCTGGTAGTTTATTGTGTCTTTGGTACCAAAGGTACGAGTACTCTGTATTTAGAATATATTTTAACTGGAAATCACTAATTTATTCGACTTTCTAAAAATAGAAGATTTTTTTTACGGAAGGTCTTGGATTGTTTTTAGAAAACAAAATATTCTTTTTGTAATAACTTTAGTATAGGGACAAAGGAAATATAGATTGTCAACCAGAGTACGGTATCTTAAGTCTAAAATTTCGGAAAATTTAAATATATATTGTGTCTCATAAACCTTCCCTTACCTCTACCCTACGATGTCTAAGAAAAGGATTTTTAACTACGAATATTTACCCGTGAACGTAAAGATTATTTGGGTAACATGGTTTAGAATAGGAGTATTGGATTCCACGACCCGAGTGACGTTTTCCATCGTTTTCCAATTTTTGATCTATAAGAATACTTTCCTTTTGTTCATGTCTTAATTTACTTTGTTTACGTACCGTTCGTAGTTCGTAGTATTCTTTTTTCAATTTCTCAATACTTCCAAGTCAACAGACTTACAAGTGTAAGTAGACCTCTTTAATTTTCAAAAGTACCTCTGCAACAGTGGATTCTGTACGACCTTCCTACACACTCTTTACTTATCGTCTATAAGACTAATTTTTGTTTTTTTATATTTATGATTTTCAGTAATAACACTTCCTATAGTCCTCATTCAACTTTTTGATATCTCTTATAAGTTCCTTATCCAAACTGGACTCACCGACGTTACGTCTTAAAAATTCTCCTCTTCATTTCATTTTTACCCAGTCTTCGGTAAATGACTTCCTGGAATTTCTAGTTTAATCCTCCTAGATGGTTTTGACTCACTTCGGTAACTCCTTTACTATAATACTCACACAAAAGACGTTGAAAAGGACCTAACGTCTAGTCGTCAATATATAATTTTGATCGTGTTTTCTTCGACACCATATATGTGTGTTACCTTATAATGAGTCGGTATTTTTACTTGTATAAACTCAGTCAAGATTACTCCACCTACTTCGATCTTGCATAATATGTATCACTTCACTCAGTCTTTCTATTTCTATTTATGTCATAAGATTGTATATGTATATACCTTAGATCTTTTTACCATGACTTCTTAAATAAATGTCCCGTTGTTACCTCTTTGTCTGTATCTCTTATCTGAATACCTGTGCCCCTCTCCCCTCCTCTCCCACTTTACGTACCTTTCTCATTGTACCTTTGAATGTAATGGTATACATTTTATCTATCGGTTAAATGACATACCGAGTCCTTTGAGTCTGTCCCCGAGACATAGTTGGATCTCGCCACTCTACCCCTCCCTCTACCCTCCCCCAAAGTTTTCCCTCCCATATATACATATGGATACCGACTAAATACAACTTCAAAATGTCTTTTGTCGTTTTAAGATATTTCGTTAATAGGAGGTTATTTTTTATTTATTTAAATTTTTCTTTTTTTTTTTTTTTGATTGGGAATGACAAGAAGGAATCAGGACAAAGAGTACAGATATAGAGAATACATCCAAGGTCTACAACTAAAAATATAAAGTGAGTGGGAAGGGTGTGTATATGTCTATGTGTCCATTTATTTGTACACATGTGTGTGAAGTCGTGTAGAAAAAAGAGTTAACTGAATGACAAACAAAATAATAACGAACACCAAAAAAGAAAGGATGGTCCTATATACCCGTCATAAAAATCTGTTCATAACATTACTAAATACCAACGTAAAATACCCTTTAGATTGTGAGTAAAGGATAGGGAAAGGGAAACGATAAAGTTAGTGTCTCCGACCTTCTTATTTATAAGTGAAAGAGTATAAGAAGACGTTCTTCACTCACCAGTACGATATGTCTAGAATCACATATCAACCTTTAGACGATCTTACCGAGGACCCTTACAAAAACGAAAAATCCAATCTTCTTGACTTAGTCATAGTATCTCTGGTGAAAGAAGGAGAAAAGAAGAAGGACCTTACACCTATACTATTAAGAATATCGACTCCGTCCTCACATCCCATCCCCTCAAGTCTTTAAAGTTCTTATAAAGTATTTATAACCAAAGATGTATAAACTTGTTAACTTGGTTATAGTCTTCTTTAAAGGTCTATAGACTATATACTATTTTCATTGGAGTCTAATAATTATGTGAAAATCAAATAAACGACAATCTTTTTTTTTCAAGGACTAATCGTATAAATAAATGAAATACATTTATAACTGACATGTATTTAAATATTTGATACAAACCAATTTCGGTTCGTTAAATAAACGATTTAAGTATATTGGAAAGACTAAGAGTGAAAAAAAATTAGACGTTTTGTTTCTTTTATGGTCGATAAGACCTCTTAAAACTCCTACTTCCAGTTGATTTGTCGTCTACGTCCTATTTTCGTGGATAGTGTCCCGATTAGGTCTCACCGTCTAATTATTTGTAAAAATTTAATTACTTACTTAGTCCATAAACATGAAGATTCTTCGAGGAAACTTACCACAACAAAGTCAACCCAACTGACTAATTCATATATAGAACTTTCTTGGAACAACCAATAGAAAAGAACGGTAGTCGTTTTTTCGACAGTTAATTTCTTGTAAACTATTGTTAGGTTTATATATAAACATCCAATATTAATACAGACATGTACTTGGTTTTCTTCCTTACATTAGAACTTAGTATCTTAAGTTTTCAAAGTAACCGTTAGAAGATTTGTTAGAAGATTAACAATTTAATATAGTCGAAGTTTAAACTTATATAAACGGTTGATGATTAGTGGTTCCAACTAAATCATAATTTAAGCTCAAGTTCCATCTCTTTGGTTTTGGTTTACTACCTTTATCGTAGAACCTAAACCAAAGAGATGGAACTTGAACTTAAACTATGATTTAGTTGGAACCACTAATCATCCACTGTTTATATAAGTTTAAACTTCGACTATATTAAATTGTTAATCTTCTAACAAATCTTCTAACGGTTATTTTGAAAACTTAAGATACTAAGTTCTAATGTAAGGAAGAAATAAACACGTAACGAATTCTCAAATGAGTTATCTATCCCCTTGTATGATTGTTGAAAGTTGTAACATCTCCTTTATTTTTAATGTAAAAAGTTCCGATTACGATATGTACTAAGATAAATTATGGTATAAGATATCGTACTACTACTGACTGTCATATTTTATAAAGAATTAAATTACGAACTTTTCATCTCTTAGTTAGTTGTTTACTTCATCTTCCTAACTGTAAATTTTTGGAGTTTAGTTATCATGAAATTCTCAAACAATGTATTCGTCTTCTATTATGGACTAAAGTCTATTACTTCCCTACATCTTTTGTACTAACTATTTTTCTACGACGTCTCAAATATTGACCGTCAAACTCCTGACGAATATAGTTAGAAGTCGTAGATCATTTTAGTTTGATGTCCAACCTAAGTATATACTTAGGAATATTTTGAAATGTATCTTAAAGACTTTGACCAAAATAAAACTTAGTGTTTTTACGGATGACACAGAATATCATTTCGTATATTTTTTATTGTAAAAAGTAAATATTTGAGAGTAAGACTGAGGTCTTGAGTTAGGACGACTCGTACATCTTTAAGTCTTCTTTTAAATACATCCCAAGAAATATTCCGGAGTGATAGCCTTATATATGTCTTGGAAATTTTGTTATTTGTACTGGAGTGACCGACATTAAGTGTTCGTTTATTAGTACTGAAGTTTTACGAGATCGTTTTAAAAACGGAAACTTCAACTTATTTCCTGTTCACGTTTATGGGAGTCTCGAGTTTGTTCAAGGATAGGTTTCTTTTCAGAAAATAAAGGAAGATGAGTCTCGTAATAAAATTCAGAAGTACAGTTACGATGTTTACGTATCGACAAGACAAATGAAGTCACCTGAACATACACTTGAGAACGAAGTACATATTTGTATCCTGTCTCATTTCTGCCCTTGAATTTTGTCTCTTTAGTAACCAAACCATGATTTACAATTCTATAAAAGAGACCGTTTCTACTTTAGAAGGGTTTTCCACACAAAACTCATAACTTAATATTTATTCATCAAGTTCGGTAAGACTTCTTTTACCGGACCGATCCAGTTGTAAATGGTCTATTTAGTTCTGTTCATGTAATTAGTACACCGTTAAGAAAACCTCTTGAAGAAGGACGAGTCCTTCGTGTAAATACAAATGCCTTTAGATCACACTGTCATTAATTCCATTCCTAACTTTACTACAGTAAGCACTTAATCCCACCCGGAATTTAAATTACTCTCACCCGAATACTTTGTATCTTCTTCCGTACATCTCCGTATTTTTTCTTCCACTAAACTTTTGTCTCTGTCTCTAATTTCAACACGGCGGCGTTCGGTTACTTACGGTCTTCTCTGGCCTTCGACTTTTTGTCGTCTCGTGTAAACAGGTAAACCTCCTTCAAAACAGGTCCTTTGGGGAAATAAAACCTGAAGACTGGGGATTTTGACAACCTCTTATTTAACGAAAACAAAATGCATAGGTACCAAGACCATTAAGCAACGTAGGTATAATCCTTTGTACATCTGTACAAGGGTTGGAGACTCTGACAGAGGACACAAACTTTTTGATTGTTAAAGTTTACGCGTAAAAAGGTTGAAGGGAATATCTATCGTACGTCCGGATTCCAGATCCAAGTCGACGCCTTAAAGAGTAGATAACACAAATTGTTAATGGTTGTTAGTCACCGGATTCTGTTACGTTACACACTGAAGTACTAAAGACACCGAGTCGTCTGACCCGTCACGAAGCGAGTCAGGAGACAAAGACCCAGAGTGATGTGGAGTTCAACAGTCGGTCACACAGGACAATAGACTTCGTGTCTACTTCCACCTAGACGAAGGTCCGAATACACTTATAACCGTCGTAAGTCAAAGAACACCAAAGAATCTGATTCCCGAAATCAAAGAATCACCGACAGTTGACCTCCAGTAGGTAAGATACCCGGGGAAAGGTTGTACCGACGGACAAAGGAGTTTCAGTCGGTCCTTCCCGTAGAAAAACCTTTCACCCATAATATGAAAATACTTTGTATTAGTGTATGTGACACAGTGAAAACAGCTGTGATAACGAATAATATTTAAGAGTCTAGGGTGAGTACGACTTCTTTTCCCGTAGTGTGTTTCCACACTTATGGTACTCCCTAACACCTTCGGTGTAAGTTCAGACAGACGTGTCAGTCTATACAGACAAGAAATTTAACTCCTTACCACGGTACTTCTTAACCCTTCTCGCCACTGGAACAAACACCACTGGAACAAACCCTCAATCAACACCACTATCATCGACACAGTCTCTACAAGACGTCCTAGGTTATGTCCACCGAAACCATCCAAGTAATGGCACGGACGAGTCATCAAGTCGACACAGGTTAAGAAACTCTGGGGTACTTGAAGTCGGGAGGTCCGCGGAGACAGGTACCTTAAAAGGTCCGTTCTTATGACCTTACCCAACGGTAAAGGAAGAGGTCCCCTAGAAAGGTTGGGTCCCTAGCTTGGACAAAGAGGGTTCAGAGGACGTAACGTCCTCCGAAGAAATGGTGACTCGGTGACCCCTTCGGGACCCTAGTAATGACTGTGAACACGAATAGTCGTCCCGGTCGTCACAACAATAGTTTTACGAGATGTCACAATAAACCCGACACCGAAAGTGATGTTTTGGAGAGATCGAAAACAAGTGAAATAGATGAATAAAGAGACCAGATAATTATATACGGATCACTAAAACACTCAAATAGCCTTGTGAAAGGTTATAAGAATTATAATACGAATTTATTATACGAATTTAGTTAGACTGAACCAAAGATAAAACACATTAGTCTTGGGATTGACTATATGAATCATTTTATTTTTCAAAAGATCATAAGATCGATTGGATGTGGGAAGGACGGAAGGGAGTGGTAACTTCTATTTCTGTTCCACTATTAGTAATTTGAATCTACGTTTGTTACTGTCTCATCTACGTTTTATAAATATAAGTAAAGAGAGATCTTTCTGAAGGAGACTGAGAATCTAATCCAATTCATGGGTTGTTGTACAAAGATATTACCCAGTATTATCCATAGGGTAAAATAGTAGTAAACACTTCATTGCAGAAGGGGTGATCTGAGTTTCAGAAGAAACAAGTGTCTATAGTAATCGGACATTTAGTCACGGACCATACAGTTATCTCAAAGAATTCACGAACGATTTTATTATTTACACACTTGCCTACTTACTTAAATATAATGACGAAAGAGATATCAGAACCAGGATGGATCATTAGTTGACACAGTCGAGGTGCTCAATTTACACGATCTCAATTGAAATTTAGTTCAACTTTAAAAAGGGACTCTTACTACAAAGTTTTAAGTAAGTGTCCTTTTAAAAGATTAAAGGAGTTACAGTACAATACTTTGTCTCCATAATAAAGTAGAAAACCGGATGGACTCTAAGGGTTCTAGTAAAATATTTGAAATACTGTAAGCTATACTATAGTCTATTTTAAGAAACGACTACAAAAGTTAATTTACATATACGAAATAACGGTACGAAAAATATTTTGAACGTTATAAGAGAGAAGAAATGAAGTATAAAAAAACGACTATAAAAGACAAAGAGTGTGTCTGGTATTAAAAGATGGTGGTAAAGAAGTAAGTAACAAAAGAGATGTTATTGGTGAAAAGAGATGTTCATAAGTTGATTATTTTCCAGGTTGTTTTTATGCTATAAAGTAAGAGTAAAGGGACGGGTCGGTTTTCATTAGAAAGGANGAACGTTATAAGAGAGAAGAAATGAAGTATAAAAAAACGACTATAAAAGACAAAGAGTGTGTCTGGTATTAAAAGATGGTGGTAAAGAAGTAAGTAACAAAAGAGATGTTATTGGTGAAAAGAGATGTTCATAAGTTGATTATTTTCCAGGTTGTTTTTATGTTATAAAGTAAGAGTAAAGGGACGGGTCGGTTTTCATTAGAAAGGAACTAAGTTTAAGAGTATGAATAACAAAATATTTAAGATGTTATTATATGTATATAAAATAGAGAAAACATGTTAAATTCAAGGGACTCATATGTCACTTACTACTAAGTAGAAGTATAAAAGAAAAAAAAACTAAGTAGAAGTATAAAAGACTCACGGAATATATAAAACTTATAAGATATTTATAAACTTACTAGAATATTACATTTCTTGTAACCTATGTTATCGATATGGACATCTGTGACTGGTAGAGGGTGTATTTTTACGATTCAAGAGATTTAACGAAGTACAACCATATTGAGTCATAGGGTATATTCGAACTGGGTCTATCACGTTGGGTTTATTATAGTAAGTATTTTTAGAATGTTTTAATTAATAGACGGAGTCAAAGACACCGTCAGTCATCACCACGACACATGGTTTATAAAGACCGAAAGAAGGTAGTTGAGAGATCCGTGTTAAACACTAACTCACCTCGGTACACTAATAAGAATTGGTTACCAAAACTCACTTTTACTATAGATGTTCAAGTCGTAAATTACTGAAAACACCATGAAAGTCAGTGGGAAAGTGAGACCATACCATTGAATAACGTAAACTCTACGACGACGAGTTAGAAGACCCAGGGACCCAGTAATTGTACTTCTTTTGAGGGATAACTGGATGTTACTTGTTCCTTTTTTTTTAGTACCGTAAGTTTAGTGTCTCTTAAACTCAATAAACAATCGTGTCAGATGAAATCGACTACCGTGAAAAGAAAAGTGAGTCGTTCGGACCTACACAAATTATTATGTTTTAGAGATGTCAAAAAGTAAAGAGTGAAAAGAAACGTAGTGTTAAGAACAGTGGATGACGAATCTTGTAGTCGACATTAAATACGTGTACACTTTCCTTCTACCTTAGTAACTACCCCTTTTAATCGATAATACTTAACCTATGTCTCTTTCTGAAGATATTACTTTTGTATCCCCGTAACACCTTATTTGAAGATCTCTTTTCTTCTTCCATAAATTGGAATAAAATTCACATTTTACTATACTCACAATATGATGTCAGAGTTTAAGGATACCTAATAATAAAAAACAAATAAAACTGTTAAGAAATATTTTCTTTCTGTTCTACTTACGTCGATTTTGTTTTTCAAACCCGAAATCCGACACTAGTCTTTCCATTTGAAAAGATAAATTTTAGACCTAAAAATAATCTATTCACACGAGTACCGTCTTTAAATATGATTATGTGTTTACATAATAATGTGGAAAGATTTCTTCTCACGATAGAAACGGTATATAATAGTATTTTAAAGTTATTTAATAAAAGAAAATGTCACCTAGATCTGAAATCTCTATTCGTTGGACGAGAGTCTGTATTTACGTTGCACTGTATCGGTGAACTAGGACCTTTTCTAACACAAAATTGTTAGAGGAAGACGTATCGGTTTTACGTCAAAATTTTGTTACCCATGAAAAATTTTTAATTTCTAGACTCATTCTGAGGATATGATCTCATTCAACGTTATTTAAGAAATAGTCCTACAGTAAACTTAGGTGTTACTGTTGACCCACAATCCTTTAAAGAAATTCGATTATACGGATTCCTCTTGTTATCTTTCGTTACTTTTCGAAATAGATGGGTGCCTAGAACCTTTTTTAACGACTGTATCGTGAATACTTTGGGACTGTGTTCATCAAAGGCACGTCTCAGTATAATTGTTTCGAACTACGGTACTTTCTGTTTTAGTGGTTGTTAGTTATACTAAAGTAAGTCCGATAACAATTATCCCTCTTGTAATTAATTTCTTATTACAGAGTTTGTCTTCCTACCCCGGACCATGTATCCTTCAGTAACGTCACCACGTCCTCAATACTCTTTACCACCTCGTTCCAAAACCTTACAAGCGTCCGCTCTGTGAGTCTTGTTTTCCTTCCCCGATAAAGTCTTAATAGTCATAAAATACGAACGTCCCGAGTTCATTTAAAGTTGTTGTAGTTAAGGTTTAGGTTCAAAGACAGTCCTGTATCTTTAGTGAGATTCTTCAAAATCGTTTTCCCCCGAATTATGTTCCTTAGTCAACGAACGTTTGGTGACCTTCCCGACTTCTACGTTTGTACTCCTCTTTACAGGAGATCGAAAGTCCAAGTGGTGATGTCCACCTCACACCTCTTGGTCCACCATTGGTCCAAGAAGGTTGGTCTTGTTTTTTGACGTCCTGCGACAAGAACTACTAGTGCCGTTTGAGAGATCTTTTGGAGTGTAGTCGGGTACGTAAATGGATAGTGACGGTTTCATTTCTTTTTTTTCGTTGTTAAACCGAGACGGAAGGGAGGTAGAAGGTTTAAGACGAGTTTACAGGGAAAATCATCTTGGAGTTAACATAAGGTTCGGACCTCACTTCTCTTGGACCTCCGACACTAAGGATTATAGGTCGGTGACACTTTGTCTTCTTTAGAATCTTCCTACACGACGAACGTTTTAATTTAGTCGTACGATGGAAAATAAGAGTTATTTTGAAACTTCTCCAAATTAAGTACTTTTGGTCGTTGTAAAGAGGGACATAGTGGACGAGTTTGGAGAGGATATTGGACGGTAAGGGGGATAGGAAAGTCCAGGATTTGGGGACGGGGATTTAAGAAGTGAGGGGAGGGAGGATAACAGAGAAGAGATAGTGAAAGGGGAGTAGAAAAAGAAAACAATAAGTCAAATTTTTTATTTCAGTAATTCATCCGTCAGCTAAAGGATGACCTACACTCTAACCATAAAGAGTCGTTAAAGTATATTTAAAGGTTCTGGACGAACCACTATAAAATAAATTTTTAACATGTCCAAATACTCTTACACTAGTGAGAATGTCTCATTATGTGAGAGACTATATGTGACTGAGTATGTACCCTGTACTGGAGAGAAAGAAAGAAATAAGTATCGTAGCGACCATTCTTTGTAACCAGACTGTCTCATTCCTAATGTAGTATCGTAGTAAACCGTTACTATTTTAACTTAGAAATCGTGAAGAGAAGGGAACCGATGGAAATGATGGTCTTTCCCAAAGGACTATCTGAGTGAACAGGGAAGTGCAGGGGAGAAAGGGACAGAAGGAAGAAAGAAAGGTCGACGGGTAGAGAGGAGTTAAAAAAATACGTTTTGTATAAAATGCTAAAGGAAGATAGGATGACACTCATGTCCCTCTATTCTTTGTAAAGTAGGAGAGATGGGAGTTTTCGGATACTCCTATGAAATAATTTACTTTCTAGTATATGATTCCTTTTTTACCACGTAAGGATACCCCCGTCTTCATCACCGGTTATAGTACTAAGATTTATCTCGTTAAACAAACTATGATACGATAAATTTACCTCTTCCTTTACTGTTGGGTGAGGTTATAAGAACGGACCCCTTAAGGTCCCTGTCTCCTTGGACCACAAGATCTCAGGTACCCCAGCGCTTCTCAGTCTGTACTGACTCACTGACTCGTGGTACGATAAATTTCCTTCTGGTTGAAAAATTAAGAGTCTAGAATGGGAGTATTTTCTCTTGACACACTGATTATGACTTCGCCTCACTTCTGGTGTCATGAGTCTCTTTGTTTGAGAGTAATCATGATCAAATTATTAGATGGGTCCTGTGGTATTTGATCTAGAAGTCACGTTACACGTTCTCACTTTGGTATCGTTGGGAGGGAAGGATTCGTTACAAATCCAATTATGCCTCTTTACGTAATCTATTTCTCTCATTTTCACACTGGGTTGGACGGACGTAAACTTAGAACAGTGACCATTAAATTAACGGTACGTGAGACCCTGCCTCCTGTTGAACTGAGTGTAAAGCTTCTGGGACAGAGTGGTTGACATTGTCTCTTTATTTTATTTCTGTTTATAGAACCGAGGAAGTTCTCAACTACTTTCATACTTATGTCGCCACAACATTTCGTAAATTGTGTGTGAATTTTTTTTAATAACCTCATCTCAACCAAATGTTACAACATAATTAAGGTCCATATGTCGCCACTTAGTCAATATATATATGTGTATATAGGTGAGAAAAAATCTAAGAAAAGGGTATATCCGGTCACCAGGGGTTAGAAAAACTGAGGTCCCTGACCAAAACATCTTCTGTAAAAAAAGGTGTCTACTCCCCACCCTAAAACCCACTACCAAAACCCTACTAAGCTCACGTAACGTAAATAACACATGAAGTAAAGACATTAATAACGTAGTCGAGGTGAAGTCTAGTAATCCGTAATCTAGGGTCTCCGACCTCTGGGACTATATCCGGTAATGTCTTATGACTCATCTCAAGGGACACGATATGTCATCCAGGAATAATGATAGATAAAATACATTTCATCACACATATACAGTTAGAACTAGAAGGTTAAATAGGGAGGGGGTGTAATGAGAGATCATTGGTATTGGGATAATTGGTATGCCTACACACAAAAGATAGAGACATTGAAATAAACACGAAACATCTATCAAATAAACATGGAAAAGAAAAGAAAATCTAAAGTGTGTATTCACTTTAGGACACCATAAACAGAAAGAGACAGGCTGAATGAGGTAAGTCATACTATTAGAGATCCGGGTAGGTACAATGACGTTTACCGGGTTAAAGTAAGAAAAAATATCAATTATAAGATGACATATGCACATGGTGTAGAAGAAATAGACAAGGAGACAACTACCCCTAAATCCAACGAAAGTATAGGACCGATAAAATTTATACGACGTTCCTTATAACCTCATGTATATAAAAAACCTTAATACCAAAAGAGGTCTATATACGGGTCCTCACCTTAACTACACAGTATATTATCTAGACAAAAATCAAAAAAATTCCTTAGAGATATAACAAAAGATATCGCCGATATAATCAAATGTAAGGATGGTTGACACATCCTCCCAAGAGCAAAGAGGTTTGGGAGAGGTCTTAAATAAAAGACATCTAAAAAACTATTACCGGTAAGACTGATCATACTCCCCTATGGAGGGACATCAAGACTAAACATAAAAAGATGATTGATCACTACAACTAATAGAAAAGTACACGAAAAATCGGTAAACATATAGAAGAAACCTCTTTACAGATAAATCTGGAAGGTGGGTGAAAAACTAAAAAAAAAATTATAACTCGACGTACTCGATAGACATTTAAATTCTCGGATAAGGGAGTAGTCAACAAAACAGACGTTTATTGTGTACGTGAAAATACGTTATGAACAGTGGTTTCGTTCTTTAGAGTGTCAGTAAGGTTCGACGAAGAAGGTGAAATAGAAGATATAGATTAACGAGTGTCTTCTTTTCTTTCGAGTCAGTGTAGGCTGAGAAACGTTGGGGGACCTGATATCGGGTGGTCCGAAGAGACAGGTACCCTAAGAGGTCCTTTCTTATGACCTCACCCATCGATAAAGAAAGAGTTCCCATAGAAGGGCTGGGTTCCTAACTTGTGTCTAGAGGTCGTAACATCCGTCTCAGAAATGACTGACTTGATGGTCCCTTCGAGTACTTTAAATGGGTTAGTATGGAAAGTTTATAGAAAGTTTATAAAAAGGTGGAATCAAATTTGGGAGTTGTTATTATAGAGGACGACCATGAAAAGTCGTTGATCCACAATTGAGTATAAAATAATGATAACACACAGTAGGAGGAGGGGTGAAGGGATACACAGTGGATGTGACGTCAGTCACTAAACGACATACCTTTTACGCTAGTCAGATTTAAGTTAAAATTTTGAGAGTAAAAATACGTTTATGGATATTTCAAATTAGAGATAATGAATCATCTATAATTGGAGTAGTAGGTTTAAAAGTAAGAGTTATCGTCACTTCTAGTTTGAAGTCTCACCTAGTCTCAGAAGACCCTACAAACAACTTTTACTTCCCAAATCCAAGAATGAAGTGCCTGTTCAGAGTTTACCACATAGTTAATTTCTGGTATTCAGAATAAAAACGTGTCAACCCGGTCCCGTAAGTTTACGTCCCAAGAACTCTAGTAGAAAACTCTTTATGAGACGAGATATCCGGGTACTCGTTGGTAAAGAGGTGATGGGTTGGAGACAGGAGGAATGTATTGGTCACCAGAAGTTTGTAATATACCGAATATACAGAAAAACGGAGATGTCGACGATAAAGATAAAGGACTTTTCAGTAAGGAGTGAAAGACAGACCGATTAAAAGTAAGTAGAAAGTAGTAAAGTAAGTCTACAGTGAAGACACACTCCTCTATGGACTCAAGAGAGTCCCCCTGAAATCAATGTAGAAAAGGACGAAAAATCTTTCTAGGACATACTTGGAGACGAACATGAGTACCGTAACCCAATATTCGTTTAAAATCTGTAGAGATGATCTGATATTTCTGTACGGTTGTCCTTTCGTAGGGGAAGTAAGAGCACAATGGTAATAGGTTCCGGACCGTGTATGTCCGTGAGTTATTTCAAGTAACCAACTTTCTTCTTTGATTATTCACAATCTTTTAGTTAATAAACCCTAATAAATTTCAAATCCAGTGAAGTTATACTCTTTCATAAAGGAGGTACTCCAAAGATGAGAATGGACTGGAGTCATTTATAATAGAGATTTAGAAGTTGTTCTGTCTTTATTTTGTAATAATTTGAATACAATCTTTGTGGACTGTTTTTACTTTTGAAATAAGGTAAATAAATAAATTAAAGTAACTTTGTCTTTAATACTGTGTGAGTTCTCTATCTTCCATTTTTCTCAAAAGTGAAAGGGAAATAAGGGATAATTTACGTTACGACCTTAGTTGGTTCATAGATAATAAAATTGACAATCATTGAAACGGATTCCCACCTTAAGAGATTCCTGGTGTTTGTAAAGAACCTACGACCTTGACCACGTTAAGTAAACTTGTACACTTGTCTATTAGGTATCAAAACGTTTTATCTCACTGTACGTTTTTCCCTGATCATAATAACGGTTGTAAAATGACAAAGTGAATCTCCCCTATGACGACTCAATTTCCTGACTCTCACGACTTGAAGTGAACTCCGGACACGAGGACCTTTTGTTGTTTCCAATTCTTTAAGGTGATGGTAAAACATAAGGTCCTTTACCAAATGACGTTTCTTGGTAAGAAGGGACATACTGAATCAATTCCGAGGGTCTTCTGACGAAACAAAAACAAAAACAAAAACAAAAAGTGCTGTTCCGGTCTGTGTCTGAGAGGTTTAGAGGTAATAAAAGAGTATCACTAATCGTTGTGAGAAACAAGGGTGACTGGTTAGACTCGTTTTACGAGTGATTGCACTGAACTGACTAAACATTGGTTCGAAGAGAGAAAAGGGATCCGGTGACTCGAGTTTGTTCGGAATTTTCGAATTCGTCCGTAACCTTGTACCCTGTTGGAGTTGAATCGTCAAGGAGGGTTCTAAGTCGACCCAAGTCCTTTCTGTAAGGGATGGATTACATGTCAGTACCGGTGTATCAGTAGAGTGAACATAGGGTGTGTGGTTTGTATTACCATCTAATTCTCTACCCATTTAGTACCGAAAGAAGAGGTTTACGTGACGAGTGATTATGATAAAGACAGAATCTTGGTAGTCTCTCGATAAGAAGTCCTATTAAATAATTGGGTCTCTCTCTACTCCTCATTGCCTGTTTCGTGGACAGTAAGTGACTCATTCCAAAGATGACACAACATTTCTTATACGATTGGTAAAATATAATTCTTTAAACCTCCTTTGATCTCAATTTTCCACTAATGAATTTATTCCATTACGTAATACTAACTTCAAATCAATATCCTTGGTCAGTTACATATTCGAACCTAGTGGTTGATATTCTTGACAGAATTAACATTATTCACAGTACACACAAAGACATGCACACACACAAGAGTCAACACAGGTTGAGAAACACTGGGGTACTTGAGTGGTCTAAGGAGACAGGTACCCAAAAAGGTCCGCTCTTATGACCTCATCCAACGACAAAGGAGGAGGTTCACTAGAAGGACTTGGTCCCTAGTTTGGACGTAGAGGACGTAACCGTTCGTCTAAGAAATAGTGACGTAATGGCCCATAATTCGTGAAGTCAACGACCCCTAACAGGAGGTCCTAAAAGTCTCTCTTTTTACGTTTTATTTATTTATTTATTTATTTATTTCCTCTAAAAATTATGCTTACAATAGGACCGAAAGTTTTTTACTGAAATAAATACAAGTCGACCCCCGACTTGTAGATATACACCCGTGACTCTCTAAAACTCACCTACCATCTTAAAATCCGTCGAGATAAATGTACTGGCTACACAAAAAGAAAGTACACGGACTAAGAGTAATTTCCTAAAAAGATAGGTCAACTTCGTAGTGATATATTCGCATGAAGTAAAATAACACAAAGTGAAATAGCGTGAAGTGTTTATGACACAAAAAGTGTTTAACTGTCAAACACCGTTGGGACGGACTTCGTCTAGATAGTCGTGGTAAAAATATTACCGTAAACGAGTGAAGAACAGAGACACAGAGTAAAACCATTAAGAGGGTTATAAGGATTTAAACAGTACTATAGACGCTAGTCACTGGAGGTTACAATGACAACCTTAACAAAACTCCTCGATGTTAGAATTAGTTATTTAAAACACACAAAACTGACGAGATGGTTGGTCGGTAAGGAGTGGGGGGTGGGGGGGTNGGGGGGGGGGGGGGGGCGGAGAAAAGTCCTGAGGAATTAGGGACTCTGTGTCATTATAACTTTAATCCGGTCAACTTGGTATTCTACCAGCGATTCACGAGTTCACTTTCCTCCTTACTGTACAGAGAGTGAAATTTAGTTTTCGGTCTTTATCGATACAAACCACTCCTTTAATTCACCTTCAACTCTATCCGATTTTTGAAATAGAGAATACGATCTGTCAATTGGTCTAACACTTACGTTGAAAGAACTTCTTTTAATTTTAACGATGAGGTCACTTGTTTGTTTACTATTCTTTTACTTTGTCGAAATGACGACTATTCCTCTTTCAAAACCACTGGACCTATCATCTTATTTGGTCAGTGTTAGAAAGAAACTCGGTTTCGGATTCAATTTCGTTTCGGGATTGACAGAAATTAAGAGACTTCCGACTCTATCCACTCTTTTGATATCTTCTTTTCAAACTTCGATAGTCTCCAACCAAGTACTCCAAATTCCTTTCGTCGATAGACACATTGTATTTTCAAGTTCCATTTCTTCGTCCACTGCTACATCTTCGATGTCGTTCACTACGTCTTTCATTCTATTAATTACTCCTTGGAGTTTTATTATGAAAAAATTTTTACATCTAATTTTTCGGAATGTCCCGAAGGGATCAACGAGTCACCATTTCTGAGGTGGACGGTTACGTCCTCTGTACTCAAGGTAGGGGTCAGACCTTCTAGGAAACCTCCTCCTTTACCGTAGGGTGAGACCATAATAACGGACCTCTTAGGGTACCTGTCCCTATAGACTGTCCGATGTCAGGTATCCCAGAGTTTCTCAATCTATACTGATTTTACTGAATCGTACGTGTGTACAGTAAATCTTTAAAACATCAATCTCTCTTCATCGATTCCGAACCGAAGTCTCTAGTTTCCTGTTTGACTGAACAGGAACAGAACAATCCCCAATCCGTCGACCATTGAAATTTTACTTCTTTTGCAATTAAATGGTAAAACTTTTAGGAACCCGGGAATTCTTAATACGATTTAAATGAGACTGACACATGGTATTTGTCTAGTTGTTTTAGACTTACTGTTCTGTAGATAAATATTGAACCAAACGACTTTGAAAACTCGGGTGACGAGTCTTTCTCTAAGAAAAGTTTTATAATGACGAATAACTGTCACATGGACCAGTGGGTACTCGAGACTACCTCTGCATGTTACTCTAAATACAACAAAAATACAGACGATTGTGTATATAAGATATTGAGTACATAGTTCTTCGTTAAAGTTCGGAATAATAAAATGCTTTATGTAAAAAATTTCAGATGTCGACGGTATCACCAAGGAGACTACTTAGACTCCTTTCATTTGATTTGTGGAAAACTTTTCCTAAATAATAAGATATACGTAATTTCACAATCAGTGAGTCAGCACAGACTGAGAAGTCCTGGGACACCTGACATCAATTCTTGTGAACATTAAGTACCCTTCTCCAGTTTTATATTTGTAATTATCCTTAAACCTTCTTCTAAGGTTGGGAGTACCTACTGAAACTCCCCAACTTCTGAGGTAACCTCCTTCCTTGAGTTTACACCATCTTTATAATTAACGTTCTCTTGATCTTTAATTTTACCTCGGACTTCTACATTGACTTAACGACGTTATTTTGAACTTATCTACTCCTCAACGGAGAATTCCTACCTGTTTCTTTCACTAAAGACGTATTCAATGAAATCAGCACCTGTTTCTCTAACTTTGATGAGAACTACTTCTACGCTACTTCTAACAACTTTACTGTGTTTCCCTAAATCTTATCATACACTTGAATCAGCTATTCCGTCACCTTCTCAACCCTCCTGATTGAAGTTAAAACTTTCTACAAGACACGTATTCTATGACAGTTTGTAATGTACGAAGTCTCTTTAACAAGTACTTTCCTTTTCAGTTAGCTATACCGTTTGAAGTAACGGAATAAAATTCTTTGACAGTGTTGGTAGGGTTGGAAGTCGTTGGTTTTGGGATTAACCAGTTGTCGGTAATTGTAACTCCGTTCTGTGAGGACTGTTTTCCTAATACTGATCCACTTCTAAGTCTACTACCAATTGTAAAAAAAAATCGTTATTTCACATAAATTAACTCGATACATGTGAAAAAGATCTGTATACGATAACGTGTGAATTATCTGGTGTCTTATCATATTTGTTTTGAAAATTTACGTGATATTTTGGTTTTATAAATACACTGATGGAAATGACGTTGTCGACGAAATAATGCCACCAGACCTTATCTTTGACATTACATAGACTCCATACGGATATGTCCCATCATACGTTATATAAATAAAATTTTCGTAGTGAATTTGTACCGTAACAAGTAACCGAACTTTAAGATAATATACTTTGGTCTTACAAATCCAAAATATTCAAATGTTTAACTTTCAAAGTAATACAAGGTTAAGATTCGTATAATACCTTGAGTAATAAAGACCGAACATATAAGATTAGTATAAGAATTCTAAATATCAACACTAATCTTCGTGAAACTACAAGTCACATTGTGTTACTGAAAAACTTTCACTATAAATGTCACCCATTACACACACGAAGTAGTAAGAGATAGACTCGATAGTAACAGATTTCTTGTCTCTATTCGATGTAAACATTATTACTCCTACCTCGCGTGTTGTTTTTAATTTGTATTTTGGTCTTTTATTTTATACGGTTGAGGTTAAAATACTGTCATCCGATTGTAGTTTTGGATTATCATAGTTCCCTTCCTTTATCTTTTGGTAGTTGTTAATTTTAAATTGATACTTTTCTTATCACCATGGTCCCCAACCTCGTCTTTGTGACTTTTAGATAGTAACTTTGTCTCCCAAAGATTACGTTATAAAAGGTTAGTGAGTAACAAATTGATTTTATCTTGTCGGACAATGAAAGTGTATCGATAATTAAAACCTTATGAATATTTAAATGTAATTTCCCCTAAATACAGACGACCATTCTTATCATGAGGACAAGACGGGGTAATACGATTAAAAAACTTTCACAAACTAATGGAATCGATAGGTGGATACCTTTTTGTTCTAATGAAAAAAACTTCAGTTCGTAAGGACACTTTAAAGGACACTTGTTTACACGATTTTAGTTTAAAATGGGAAGAATTATACACGATAAGGTGGCGTTTCTTAAAACCGGTTGAAATTAAGAAGATGGAGGAAACAGCTGAGAAGAAAACTTCAGGTCAATACCGGTACCTTCTTCTTCGTCGTACAGAGTCTGTATAAGGGTTGGAACATCTTCTCGTAGAATTGGAGTGTTTCAAAACGGAGGGTACCCTGTAACATTGACTAATCAATTTCCGATAGGAATGTAGAGTATTCCGGTAGACGTTGTTCTATTACCTTTTCGTTATTTAAGATATCAAAATTCGATAATGACATAAACTTTCACCTTCAGTGAGTCAGCACAGTCAGGTTATGTCAGGTACCTTAGGAGATCCGGTCTTATGACCTCTCCCATCGACAAGGGAAGGGGTCCCATAGAAGGGTTGGGTCCCTAACTTGGGTCCAGAGGTCCCCAGTCCTCATGGTAAAACACTTTATAACACTGGGATTTGATCCGTAAGATACTCAAGTGTACACTTTCGAAACGTTCATACTTTCCGTAATGAGCATAGTTCTTCACATCTATTTAGTGACGGGTCAGACACTCCCTTTCCCAAGTTATATTACTTAGACGACGACCCAGCGAACTAGAGTAGGGTTTTACCATGACACAAGATATATGAGTTGTGACTAGAGTAACAACTGTCCGACCCTTGTGACGCACCCTTTGTCAGTATAGTCAGAATCACTAACTCATACTCACATCGGAAACTGGGAACTACGGTTCAGGTGAAAAAGTAATTCGTTTTTAGTATATATTCAAAGGATCGTAACGACTTTGTAGTGTTTGACCTACCGTATTGTGTTTTGTCATCTGTACATTGAAGAGTATCACGACCTCCGGTCTTCAGACTTTAGTTCCAATCGTCCCAACTAAGGACGAACTCCGGAATTCCTTTTTAGACAAAGTACGGAAAGAGGATGAAGACTACCGACGGTCGTTGTAAATGATTTATGAGATTAGAGATGGAGAGATAAATGGACCATAAGAAGGGATACATAGAGACACAGAGTCTAGAAGAAGAAACAGAATATTCCTATGACCAGTAACCTAAATCTCTGGTGAGATTTAAGTCCGACTGTAATAGAGTTCTAAGAATTGAATTAACATAAATATTTCTGATAATAGATAAAGGTTTATTCCAGTATAAATCATAGTTCCTGAATCTAAACCTGTATAGAAAAACGTCCTGTGTTAAATCGGGTGATGTGTGTCATCCGACTTTTCTCTCCAACTGATTTGAACTGGTGTCGTTCTTAGATAGAATAAAAGAAACTACTAACTCTATAAAAAAGACGAGACTTACAGGAGAGAACCAATAAGTGAACCTTTTGTTTATAGTAACGTATATAGACACGGATACTATTCGATAGATAAGGGTATGGAGTAGATATATAGTAAAAGAATTGTGAAACGATTTGAAAAAAGAGAGGTTCAGTATTGATGGACCGGTTTGACAATCGATACAAGGTATTTAGTCACATCTATGTATGTAACATCAGGGTAGTAGAGAGATTATTTCACAGTCAATCTATGTGACAAACTTAAAGACGAGAAACTCTCTTAAGGAATGAGAAGATAGTAAGTCCTGAAAGGAACCCATGTGGAACATTACGTTATCAAGAGAACACTGATCAGGGTCGTATAGTATGGTTCACCAATGATCCATGTCCGTATAAAGGGAGGAAGTTATTTGATTGAAATTCCTCTAGACATATTGTCCCCAACGTTTGACACTGAGTACCCAGTTTAGTTTGATATTGAGTACGAAAATATTTCAAAATACACTTGTATCAGAGTAAGGAAATGAATATGAGATATTACCGTCTCGACTGATCCAAACTAGTGTTAGTATTCCGGATGTTTCGGATTTTATAAATGATAGATCGGGAAATGTTTTACTTTCGAACAGTTGGAGACGAGATACACCAGTGTTTTTACTCAACTTCCTCTCATTGTTATATCAATGAGATTACTAGGTTCTGGTACGTTAAAAGAACTCGGGAGTTATGGACTAGTTCAGGTTGGAAAATAAAAAGTGAAGATGAACTACATGTATAAGTGACCGAGCTACCTAGTCTACTCGGATTAAAACAGTGAAAGACGGAGTATCAGATCTTAAGTCTGTAACAACAACAACAAGTCAACGATTCAGTACAGGCTGAGGAACACTTGGGTACTTGACACCGTGTGGTCAGAGGAGACAAGAAGTAGTAGAGGGTCTCAAGTGGGTTCAAGTAAACAGAGAAAGACAGAGTATCAGACCCTAAGCCTATAATGAACGACGGTTATCATTCCTCTTCCACGACAAGAAGATTTTTTCGTATCAATAAAAGATTCCTCCTGAACACTGAAATAAGGGATTTGTAACACTAAGTAGGGAAGATCTGTACATAGTGATCCTAGAGATAGTTAGGATGTATGAAAGTCGTAGTAGATTATATAACCCGGTATACCTGGTTCTCCTCCTTTCGAATTAATGTATGACCCAAACAACATTTAAAAGGAGAATGAGATCCGTGGAGAGGTTTGTGGTTACAAATACCAAATAAATCATTTACTTAGTCTCTTGGTAGGTATTCACACCAATACATAACAAAGATTTTAGGTTTATTTGGGTTGTTCGAGACACGGAGAGGGAATCATCATCCAACATATATCTGAGTTAAAGTTAAAAAAAGTTAAGTCTTTAAAGGTACAAAAGTACAGGGTCTAGTGGATATAAGTTTCTTAGAAATAATCGACGGGGAATCAAAAGTACGTACATAGAGAACGTGACCCTAAAAACTCAGAATGTTTCAGTCAATCTTGTGAAGAATGATATCACAGGTTTATCGTATTACAGTAGTTGGGTCTCCTGATCACGTTATAAACACATTTCCATCTTACTAGTTGTAAGGATATTACATCCAGTACAGTTCTCTTGGATCCCGACTGTATCGGGACCCAATTGTGTCATTTCCATATGTCAACAGTAACAGTTTACTTTAGTTTTATAAATAGTACCGAGAATCATTCGTCATATTTTTTTCGTAGAAAAGTCGAACTATTGATATGGTTTACGGTCTCTGATACGAATAAATAAAGTTCATTCTCTAGTTGGACATTATCTTCGACGTTAAAAACCTCATTGGTGCACCAATCCAAATACTATTACGTGTCAGAAAGAGATCCTAGGTGACCAGAGTAAGCTTTATTTTTTCGTTTAATTCACTTTTATGAGATTCTTAGTGATGGAACATAGAAAGTTTAGAAACTATCACTTTAACAAAAGATTTTATAAAAGACCTTACAGGGGTTTACGTCATAATGTAAACTAAAAGATAAAACCAACAATAACTGTAAAGTCACCGAAGATGAACCGGTAAGGATTATTGTCTGGAATGACATACCCAGTCCTTCAGTTACACCCTAAAATGATCAACGGTTTTTTGCAGTAAAGTTGACATGAAAGTCATTGACTAATACTGACGGATCAGTGACCACGAGTAAAACTCTTTCAGATTTTGGTTTTAAATTAAATGATAGACTGGACATGTTCGGAGATCAACCTAGTAACCTCGCGTCACAATAGAGACTCCTAATCACAGTTTAGACTCGGTAACAAATTTTTAGAAGGGGTTCAGATAAAGGGAGGTAAAGGAAATCATTTTAAAACTTCTAAATGTCATGATGAACACTGTCACGTTCTCTTGAACTAGGGGGGGGGTGGAACTTATTTCACTGAGAACTAGATACTTAATCTTTTTTGAAAACACTGTTAAGTTCAATATCAAGATCGACGGTCTGGATCTTAAAACAAAAATACAATAAATCTAGTTCATTATAAAATCATCCGATGGGTAGAGAAGGTAAGGTTCCATGTTCACTTTTGAATCAGTGGTGACTTTAAGATACCCAGTTTATAAAATAAACAGGAGACCGAAACGGTAGACAATCGAGATAAGATAAGACATAGACCACAAAATTCATAACAGTGGTCCTGAAGTGGTGACGTCGTAGAATAATCGTGGGGACAAAATGTTAGTAAATAAGGGCTAAAAGTTCCTTGGTGAACCTTCGAAAATTACCTACTACCACGAGGGAAATGGTTCCATAACTCTTCAAAGAACCACGTTTCTCCTGGACACAAGAACGGAAACACTAAGAGTTTAACATTAGAGACCTGGAGAACCCTTTCACGATTTTTACGTTTAAAAGAAGGGAGTTGGGTCTGAATGATTTAGTCTTTAAACCCCTCACGCCAGGTCATTAGACAAAATTATTCCGAAGGTCCACTAAGAGTAAACATGGGGAACTAGTGGTGGTAAAAGGTAATCAGGTCCATTTAAGATTATATCTTACAATCGGAAGTGACTCAACTCCATAGTTTACTCAAGTTTCCAAACTTTAGTTAGTGTACTTCACGGACTAGGTGGAGACCAAAGACCACTTATAGTAACAACCGATCCCGACGGTACTGTTTTTCTGGTGTCTATACCACCGAATAGGGTAGTGAAGTACAGTTTATCTACCACTTTGTTACCTTTGTCACTGTCTGAAATAAAAGAAACCGAGGTTTTAGTGACGTCTACCACTAACGTCGATACTTTAATTTTCTGTGCATAAGGAACCTTCCTTCCAATACTGGTTGGATCTGTCGTATAATTTTTCGTCTCTGTAATGAAATGTTGTTTCCGGACAGATCAGTTTCGATACCAAAAAGGCCATCAGTACATACCTACACTCTCAACCTGATATTTCTTTCGATTCACGGCTTCTTAACTACGAAAACTTGACACCACAACCTGTTCTGAGAACTCTCAGGGAACCTGACGTTCCTCTAGGTTGGTCAGGTAGAATTTCCTTTAGTCAGGACTTATAAGTGACTTTCCTGACTACGACTTCGACTTCGAGGTTATGAAACGGGTGAACTACGTTTCTTGACTTACTAACCTTTTCTGGGACTACGACCCTATCTAACTTCTGTCCTCCTCTTTACCTGACGTCTCCTACTCTATCAACCTACTGTTGTGGTTGAGTTTTCTGTACTCAATCTCGTTCGAGGTGATCAACCACTACCTGTTCCTTCCAGTCGTAAGACGTAAGGTACCCCAGTGTTTCACAATCTGTGTTGATTCGTTGACTTGACTTGACTTCCACCAAATTTATTGGTCTTAAGGAATATTAAAACCTCTGGTCTTCAGAATTCTAGTTCGACAACTGTCTAAACCAAAGAAGGCTCTTAAGAGAGGAACCGAACGTCTACCGGAAGAGTTACGTAGAGAGTATACAGGAAAGGTACAAGTAGGGAACACAGAGAGAAAGAATGTTTCTGTGGTCAGTATGACTGAATCTGGGACCGGGATTACCGGAGTAAACTTGAGTCAGTGAAGGAACTTCAAAGATGGAGATTGATACCAATATACCTGATCTTAGATGGGTTACTAGAGTATATTGAAATGTAGAAATTTATCAGATAGAGCTCTATATCAACATGAGACTGTGTGACCCCCTCTCCCTTCAAGTCAGGTATTATCAACCAATTTACGTCGGTGTAGTCATTTTGGTGGGGTCACATTACACTAAGGTAGGAAGACATAGATCGTGTTGTATGTAAGAGTTTGTATAAAGGGTCAGAGACTATCTTTATTTTTAGAGTGCTATAAATAATTCCCCACTCATAAAGGAGGTATGATTCTAAAACGAGAGTAAGGTGACCGTATGTAGTCCCCAAAAACTAAGAACAGTTTACCTTTACCTCCAATCACCCTACCTTTGACTTTTTTTATCTGTAACAATCTTTTCTAGTAACTATAAGAAGTTCGTTCTCTACGGATGAAACAAGTTTATCTTACTTTCCCTATGAGGATAGAAGTTCCCTTCGAGTACCATTATATTTTCAAGTTCCAAGAGTCTAAGTGGGTTTAGGTGGTGTCACGTTGATAACAACAACAAAAGTTCAGTGATTCAGTACAGACTGAGAAAGACTGCGGTACCTGACGTCGTACGGTCCGAAGGGACAGGAAGTGGTGGAGGGTTTCAAACGAGTTAGAGTACTGGCAACTCAACCATTACGGTAGGTTGGTGGAGTAAGACAGTAGGGCAAGAGGGGGACGGAAGATAGAAAGGGTCACAGTCCCAGAAAACGTGACTCATCCCAGAAAACGTGACTCAACCGAGAAACGTAGTCCACCGGTTTCATAATCTCGAAGTCGGAGTTGTAGTCAGGAAGTTTACTTATAAGTTCCGACTAAAGGACTTAACAAAAAGGAGTAACAATTCCAAGGTGAAGAAGTCAGTAACGTAATTATAGTATCTGTACTGTTCCGACTTAAGTTTAATACAACATTGAGATATTGGATATATTTCGAGAAATTGTAAGGGTCACATCACCGATAGGTCGGAGAGTTCTTCAGGAAGAAGTATCACTGACGAAGTCTTTCACCCTATTTTGTGTCTTTTGGACTGATGGGTTTCAGATTTTAGTAACCAGGATCTAGTTCGCAGTTTAGTCTTTTTGTCTTTGTCGAGTTCCAAAAACTTCATAGTTTTTAAATTAAGTCCGGTAATCCATATTTTTACGACTTTGCAGGCTTCCTTGTTTTACCAAACACAATAATGTGAGTCTAATTCTTGACATCCTTCAGTAGTAGTGAGAAGTCCTTAGATTCTCAAGTGTGCATGAATCATAAGGAGTTTGACGGTAGAGACAATAAATCGTCCTCACGTCACCGAGAGTGAATGGGGACGGTAAAGATCTCCGTGATGAACTTTACCCGGAACAACCTTGATGACGACGACGGTAACGGTATTCTTATCGAAGATGTAAGAGGGTAGTAGAGTCGACTCACGGAGGGTGTCAGACATCTTACACAGAAGGTGTCGTAAATAAAAACAACTAAACAAAAGGGTTGTTCAAAGAAGATTAAGTTTCTATACAAATCTTTTATCTTCAGATCTCTGAAAGTTATGTGGGTTCGTGTCCGTAAACAAAGTCTCACCCAACGTACCTAGGAGGAGAATGACCCTAAGACGGTTGAAGTTATTGGTCATTTCTAGTTAGGAGTGTCGAAGAGACCTGAGACAGAAACGACTGGTAGAGAGACGACAAGTATTGACAAAAACCATCCGTCCAGTTATAGTTACTAATTCAGTTTAATGAATAAGATGGTTGGACCACACACACACACACACACACACACACACACACACACACACAATCAACGGTTCAGTACAGGCTGAGAAAAGCTGGGACACCTGACATCGGGTGGTCCGGGAAGACAGGTGTCTTCAGAGGTCCGTTCTTCTGACCTCACTCATCGGTAAGTGAAGAGGTCCCCTACCATCTGAAAGATATAAGTTTATGTTTAATAGATTTAAGAAAAGTAGATTGTTTATTTTTGTAATTTGGTAATTAGATGTATACATGAAATACTTCGACCATGACAATAATGTACGTACAATATCTACTCTTGACCTCATTTATTTCCAATTCATTGAATTTTAGTGTCTCTATTATTCACGATCTTGACCTAAATGACTTAATTCGTTAGACTGAGGTCTTCCGTGCGAGAATTGGTTCTACAACACGATGGATACTTCAATTTTATAATATTAAGAACTTAAGTCAAATATATTCAGTCACGTGTCATACCTAAAACTTTGTGAGGGGTCAGAGGAGAGAGTGTGTAAACGACTTGAAGGGGTTATATACACTTATAAGTATACAGGGGTGTACGTCTACCTATAAGTGTACACACGTGTGGTGTGTGTACATGTGTGTGTGTGTGTGCGTGTGTGTTCGAGAAGTTTGAAATCTTTATACCGGGATCACCAAGAATATTACCTTGGGTAACTAGTAGTGAATTTAAAAGAACGTATATGAAGGAGTGATGGATCATACAGGATAAAATGGAGTAGTGGACTATTGGGATCACTCTTAACAACAGAAAATTTGAAGGGGGTATGTGTATGTGTGTGTTTAAGGGTCATATTAATTACCGAAGAGAACTAGTTACTTCAGAGACTGTGAACATGTGTAAGGATAATAACAATAACAATGACGTAGACAAAGGTAATAATGTAACATTCGTGTTACTTATATTCCAAATCCAGAATCAAACGAAACATAGGGATGGTAGATGATGTTATGGCCTACGAATTTACATCTCATCATAAAAAATACAACTTATTTTTAGGTAAAAAAAGGTATGAGAACCGTTTTTTATGGAGTTTTTGAGGTACGATGGATAAAAATTTCCGATTTTAGGGAATCAGACGTCATTTGGGGGGTATTATAAATGAGGGAAAAAGTCGAGGTCAAGAGTGAATGTGTGTTTTTGTGTAGTGTGACCCGAGGTTTGTTCCGATTTGACCCCGGTGGATTTCTAAGGTCTTGTGTTAATTAGAAACCCGGTTTTCTATTTAATGGTAATAAGTTCGTGTTTATTACTAGTTACCAACTGTACACTCTTGGTGGTTAAGGTATAAAGACTTCAAACTTCTCGAATACACACACACACACACACACACACACACACACACATACATATCAAAGAAAATAAACGAAGAACGAGAGTAACAGAGAAGGTGGACCCTAGGTGACTTGGTCGAAAGTGACAAAAGACTTTAAGACGATTGAAAGTTACGGAGTGAATTTACGATGACAGGGTAATTCGATAGGGAATAAGAGACTCAGTCTAGTTTAAAAAAAATAAAAGATACTCTAGTAAGTGATATTATTTGAAAGAGAGAAGAATAAATATATGTCGGTACCGAATAAAGTATGTTACGTAGGGATCGAGGTACCTCCGTCCGTGGATACAATGGAGACGGACAAAACATAGTCGAGGGATCTTGTGAAACGGACCTCGGAACGGGTTTTGTTAATGAGTGCTAATCGATGACGCGACTGTCATCCTACTGTTCGAACAGGTGTGAGAAAAGTTACGATTCAATAATATTATCCACACACGATGTTAAGTTATTATTAATCCGTATTAGTTATCGTCTTACTTACATAAACGATCAGTGTAAGATAATTTTACACACGTCTAAGTCTTTTAAACCCCTTTTTTAGTCTTATATTATGTTCATCGAAGTAAATCCCGAAGGATCCACCGGGTCACCATTTCTTAGACGGACAGTTACGTCCTCTCCGTGTTGTACGTCTAAGTTAGGGACCTACCTCTTCTAAGGGACCTCATCCTTTACAATTGGGTGATGTCATAAGAACGGACCTTTTAAAGTACCTGTCTCATCGGACCACCCGACGTCAACCTGTACTGATTCGGACGTGCACATAGCACATTCGAAGAAAATACTTTGTGAACGTACAGTCCGTGATATGACAGATAACTAAGTCCTACGTTCAAAATAATAAGGACAAAATCTTTATTCCTTTGACTCTGAGTCTTTCAAGTTCTTTACACGGATTCTACTGTGTAGATCCTTTATCTTCTCGGGTCTGAATTCAGGATCAGATATACAGAGGACATGGATACAAATATTTTTATCTACATTAAGGGATGAATAGTATTTGTTTGTGTACCCGGGGTTCGTAAAATGTTTGTAATAGTGTAAACTAGAAATCTTTTTGGTACACTCCATATATACCAGAGGTAAAATGTTTACTCCTTTGGTTCTGAGAGTCTGCTTCAATAAAGGGGATTAAGTGTACGGTCATTCACTATTCCAACTTTCAACATGGTCCTGGTAGGCTACTGTCACACTAGAATTTAATACTTGACAACACGTATCCTGAGAAAGACTAGATCGTGAAAAAAAAGGAAAACAGGTCACCTGATAAAATTTAAAAGTCACCTTCGTCATTGTCTCAGTGATTTATAAATTTTACGAAAGAAGGCCGGTCAATTTCTGAATTTTACGGGTATTCAGTGTTCCGTGTTGGGCAAAGTATAACGTTTTGTTAGAGAACAAAAATGACTCGAGGTCCGACCTTTTCTCTGGGATTTAGATGTATATTAACTAAATGATTAGTAGATCAAGTGAAAAGTGTTTAGTACATAACCTTCCTAATAACTAAGTGTACATTCATCTAAAAATTAATCAAAGAGAAAAAGAATATTATTCTTTTTCAAGTCAAAAGAGTCAAGTCAAGTCAGCGAGTCAACACAGGTTGAGACGTTGGGGTACAGGAAGTGGTTAAGGACCTCGAATCAGTTGAGTACAGGTATCTCAGGCACTACGGTAGGTTGGTAGATTAGGAGACAGTAGGGGAAGAGGAGGACGGAAGTTAGAAAAGGTCGTAGTCCCAGAAAATTTTACTTAGTCAAGAAGTGTAGTTCACAGATTTCATAATCTCAAAGTCGAAGTCGTAGTCAGGAAGGTTACTTATAAGTCCTGGATAACTAATTATTCATTCATTTATTAAGTACCGTCCATACGTGCGTTAATTTAACAGTTCATCACAGACTGAAAGACCCAAAAGTATCTTTGAGACACAAGTCACTAAACAACTTTGTCAAGAATTACCCGTCTTCGGGTATAATAGTCCCTGGGTCGACAATCCCAACCTAACCAAGATTAGGGACCCTTCCCTTCGTCCTGCCTTTGGGGTCCTATCGGATTGGGACTTCGTACGTCAGTCGGGAGTAGTTTGACGTATATGGGTGATTTCGTCTAGAGGGAACCCTTTCTATTGATGTATAAACGAAGGATCGAGTAAAAGAATGGTTTCATCACCAGTAGACTATTTTTTATTACTGTTTCTACCGTTTATTATCCAAGTGTCCGAAAAGGTCAATTATCGAAATTTCAGACAGAGAATGAAAGTACGAAAATGAATAAAATTTCAGAGAAAGAGTCTAAACGTTCCCGTATATGGTACCTTTACACAAGTCTGCCACCGAGTCTACCATTTCTTAGGTGGACGTTATGTCCTCTGGTTCCAAGTCAGGGATTCAACCTTTCTAGGGGACCTCTTCCCTTACCGATGGACGAAGTCATAAGAACGGATCTCTTAAGTTACCTGTCTCCTGAATTTAGATACCCCATCGTTTCTCAGTCTGTGTTAACTCTCTACTTGTGAAATTGATAAAAAAAAAAGTATGGTGCTTTTATACATTCATACGTTCACAAACTGTTTCGAAGGATCTTCCCGTTAAAATAAGATTTATTATACTTTGTACTAAAGTTAAGTTCAGTTTATATCCATATAACATTTCATCTGACGTTTTATTCTTACTTTAAAATTCTATTTCGTCGTTCAAAGTTCCTTTATAATACGAACGAAGTCGTTTAAACACGACAAACGGTTTTTGGGACCCCCAAAACTGAAGTGATATAAACCGGTGACTTTCATAATCTCTGTCAAGTTCTACGTCTATATAACGTAAAGTAAACTTCATATTCTTAGTCTATTTTTCAAAATAAGTAAAATAATTTACCTAGTCCCACTAAAAATACCAACATCCCACAAAACAAAACAAAAAAAAACAACAACAACAACAAAAAATTAAAATTCTGAAATTCTCAAAGTTCGGGGTAAGAAATAAAGGACTCAAAGGTAGTTTTGTGACCCATGAGAGAACTGGTACACCTTTTACTTATCCACGAGATTCTTCTACCTTCGTTAGATACAATGAGACAGGGACACATAGACTCTTACAAAGTAATTATCAGTGACTTAGAAAGAAAAGTTTTACTAAGTGATTAGGAGATTAATTGGACGAACAGCACTAAGACTTGGGAAACCCAACCACGAACACTGGTCGACTATAAAATCTGTTGGTAACCGTGTGAGAAAGTCTGGTCTCAAGATGTCTCAGTTTTCCCATTAAGACGGTTACAACGTCCCAAAGAAAGTATTGAACTAACGTCGTCAATACAGGGTTCATCATAAACTAGTAAGATCAGATTTACAAAATAGTGTGAAAAGTTAACATAGAAAAGATGATTCTGTCTTGAAGTCGGACTTCGACAAAGGAAGTTACATACGTAATGTTAAATTGCATAAACCCTTCCATGGTATCTCACTAAATCTCGTGCAGAAGACTTCAGTCGTCTGGACAAAACTAGAGTTGAGACGGTGACTGTTCCTTCAACAACTTAGAAACATCTTAGTTTAGGAATGATCGTATTAATTATTTATAGGAACCCGAAGGGAACTTCGAGTCAACCATGTCTTAAACGGATGTTACGTCCTCTGGTCCCAAGACAAGGACCCAACCCTTCTAAGGGACCTCTTTCTTTACTGTTGGGTGATGTCATAAGAACGGACCTCTTAGGGTATCTCTCTCCTCGACCGTCCGATGGTAGGTACCCCGACGTTTCTCAACCTATGTTGACTCGCTGATTTAAATTACTTGACTTACTGTAAGTTATGGAAAATTATAACAACAATAACAAATCAGTGTTTCAGTTCAGGTTGAGAAGACGTTGGGGTACCTACCATCGGGTGTTCCGAGGAAACAGGTACCCTAAAGGGTCCGTTCTTATGACCTCACCCAACGGTAAAGGAGGAGGTCCCCTAGAAGGACTAGGTCTCTAGCTTAGGTTCAGAGGTCGTAACCGTCTACCTAAGAAATCGTGGCTCAGTGGACCCTTTGGGTATAAAATTATATGAATATCAGTTAAACTATATAAGAAAAACAATTTTTGAAAACGATTATAAAGACAACACGGTGGACAGGGAAAAAATACTGAATTATATGTAAAACACATAGGAGACCTACACTCAGGAAACACTTTTATAGACATAAAATTTATAACAATAGATGACACACCAACCCCAAAAGTGAGATAATTTCTTTAAAAACTACTTGTCTAAAAAAAATAAAACTCTTTCAAATTGAAAGTAGAAAAGGAAATATTATCTACAAGACACAAAGGATTAAAAAAATTTTTTTGAAACGTAGAGTTTCGGTGTTACTATAAGAGAATACAATAGAAGATCTTCCAACTATCAATATTTAAAGTACAAATATAGATGTTTCATCCATTTTTAATATAAATATACACTCTTAATCTCCACTTTCAAGTACAAAAAGACCATTAATGTGTATAGTTGTGTTGTAGTTAATAAATTTTGTGGTGGAAAAGAGTCGCGTAACGAGACAATGGAAACAACAATTTACTGGAGATCTGTACCCAAACAAAAACCTGATAGATAACAGATAAACAAAAAGAACGTGTTCAGAAGTCAGTTGAAACAAGAAAAGAAAAAAAGAATGATTTCAGAGGTAGGTTTGTAATTGATAGAAATTCTTTTTCTATAAAAATGAACATAGTTGTAGTTAATCAAAAATTAAAACAGATACAAAAGACATAACATATACTGATCTTTTCGTATATACATGGGAAGACACAAACAGAAGGAGAAAAAATATAATATAGACTCTAAAGAAGGACAAAGACGGATTTCGTCGTAAAACAAATAAGATTAAAGAACAAAAGTGATAAGAACGGGAAAATCTAAAGGTATTTGTAAAATTTTAACCGAACAGTGAAAGATGGGGAGAAAGAACGGGAGAGGGGTTTGGTTTGTCGGTTGGTTTGTTTGGTTTTTTTAGAGAACCTTAAAATTAACTCTAACATGACTTAACTATCTAAGCAACCATTCTTTATTGTAGAAATATTGTGACTCACATGGTTACGTACAAGACAGACTGAGAAACACTGGGGTACGTGACAGTGGGTAGTCCGAGGAGACAGGTACCTTAAAGGGTCCGTTCTTAGGACCTCACCCAACGGTAAAGGAGGAAGTCTTCTAGGGACTGGGTCCCTAGTTTGAACATAGAGGATGCCGAAGATGCAACCGTCCGCCTAAGAAATGGTGACTCGGTGGACCTTTCGTGGACGAAATCCAAATAAGAGTCAATTTACTTTAACATTATGGATAAAAGTTTCTAAAAAAAGACAAGGTAAAAGATTAAATAACCATCACTTATCTTACGTTTACTAAATAAAACTGAAACATAGACCACTTGAACGATTCAAGTAAGTGATTAAGATTATCAAACAAACGTCAAGTAAAACCTAAAAGATATAGGTATTAGTTTAGAAAATATTTAATACTTTCAAATGATGAAAGAAAAATTCGAAATATCAAAAATATACAAAGAATGGAATAACCTTATCGGACAAAAGGTCCAGTTGTAATTTATTTTAAACACCATCATGAAACAGTAGTATAAAACAAAGATATGTGTTCTTTGAACTATTTAGTAATTTATGGTAAAAAACGGTTTCTAAAAAGAAATAGTTAATAATTCAATTCTTGTACGGTTGGATAAGAATCCAACGGTTACCAAAAATAGTACTCAAAACATACAATACTTCACTAAAACGATATAAATAATTATACTAGTACACTAAAAAGAGGAATTAAAATGATTATACCACTTAATGAACCTAACTAACAGATTACGTTTTAGTGTGTACGTAAGAACCCCCATTAAGGTGAATCAGTACTACTTCTCAGGAAAAATATATAACAATTTAATGTAAATGACTATAATACCAATCGTAAAACGTTAACAAAATTTTAACTAAAAAGAATCATTACGTTAAAAGTTGAGAATAAGAGTTATATTATGACTATAATATTTTGTAAAACCCTTTACACTGGTGAAAAAGATAGGAGACTTTCTCAACATATTCACACGATGTAATGTTTACTTTTTTAACTAAAGTAAATGACAATTCCGTTAGACCTAGACCTCAAAAGAAACACCCTTTCAGAATCTATACCTAATGTTTTCAAAATCTATACCTAATGAACAGAAATTACTTGTATTCTAGTAATTCTAAAAATGAAAACAATTTATAAAAGATATATAAAGGTAAAATAAATATAAAATTAAAACAACTGAATCAAAAGTATTATAAGAGCTAAACACATTATAGACATCCTATACACTAATACAGGAAGTAAAATAAGGACTTTAACAAAAAAACAAGTAAGAGAGAGAAAAAGAAAAAACCAGTCAGAACTACTCCTTGTTTGATAAATTAAACGAAATTGTTAGTTGCAAAAATAAAAGACGGGAAGAGTTAACGTACAGACGGAAATAAAATATCAGACGGAAATAAGACGAGTATGATAGTAATAAAGGAATAAAGACATAAAACCCTTAAACGATAAGAAAGAATGTCCAAAAATTTCACCCACTAATATTAACAATTAAAAGTCGTAAAGACATAAAATTAAATACTTAAATATAGATTTGTACAGTGAAATAGACGAGGGGTGTAAAACTATTCATCATAAAATTGCATTGAATAAGTTTTATATAAGATTATAAGTAAAACTTTATTGGATACCCAATAAATGTTCACGCACTGTATTAAAGTTTGTAAACATTTAAAAGATCAAAAAAAAAAAAATTAATGACTTATGATCGAATTCGAGAGACACCAGTAGTTTAGGAGACTTAGTACTATTCCGAACGAAATACCGTATTATTGACCAGTTAAAACCATTTACAAGGTACACATGAACTTATGTTTTACAAAAGGTTTAACAACTACGGCACGAATTTGTACATTTAATCCTGTAAAACAACTAGTACTACAGATTTAGAAGATAAGAAATGATTTAAAATCAGACACAAAAAAGAGTCACCGTTTCCATGTTATTTAAGAGATCGATATTAATAAAGAGAACATTAGGACGGTCTCATAAGACGCCTATAAAATATACATATATCACTTAATGTAATATTTTATAGTATATAATACCTCACAGTCCTTCGTAAATTGTCCTCCGAAGGACACACGACAAAACCTAGACAGGAATAATTGAGGGCTTATAAGTCCTTAATTCACCTCGTCGTTCGATGGGGGACCCCCGAATCCTTACGTACGTAAAGGACACAATCAAAAAGGTATGTCACTATTCATTGATAAATGCTGGGAGAAGAAAAAATACTTGGTATACCATTTTCACTAATAAATGTTGGGAGAGAGAAAGTATACCTACTGGAGTACAAAGGAACTATTGAACATTCAAAAATAAAATAGAGACGACTTTTATCGACGGAACATTTTGTCATATTTATGGGTGTGATACAACTTATTTTGTTGAATCGAGGTAGTCTCGAAACCAAGGGGACACAAGAGAGAGAGAGAGAGAGAGAGAGAGAGAGAGAGAGAGGNGGGGCGGGGGGAGGGAGGGAGGGAAGGAGGGAGGGAGGGAGAGAAGGAGAGAGAGAGAAAAAGTCCGATCAAGAGACCTCGCGTATCCGGGAAACTCAAGTGAAAGAACTGACCCGAAGTAGTTCTCCCGTGGACTCCGGAAGCACTTGTCTCGTTCGTGGGACAGTCCCTGAAATAACCAAAAGACGCATTTGGTTCCTTATAGTTGGAGCAAGAGAGATGAAAGAATAGTTGAGGTCTGGTGGTCAAAGGTCAGGTAATTTCCTGAAGTTGTTACCTCATGATAATACAAAGACAGTTTCATTGAAAAAAAGGACTATGGTAAAGTACGGGGGTTCAGACTCGACAGACAATACATCAAAAAGACCGAAAAAAGATGAATGTCAAAAGAATAAAATGATAAAATGAAAATCGGAATTAGACAGAAACATAAAAAAAGAAGGTCAAAATTTGAGAAAAAAAAATTGAGACACTTAAATCGAATATAGGTATAACTAGACTCAAAATAGTTGGAATAATAAGAAACGAGAAACATAGTAGTAAAAAGATAAGGGAAAAAGTATAAGATAAACAACTTAGTTCGTATAAAGTACTAAGATAAACAAAGGGATAACTCTAATAATTAGTATAACAGAAAGTGATAAGAAAACTATCTAAGGAATCTCTCTAGTTTATAGAAATTGAACTATATCAGATGAAATTTAACCATATAAAAGGTGAACATGTATACAAAGTCAAGTCAAGTCAGTAAGTCAAGACAGACTGAGAAACACTGGGGTACCTGACGTCGTACGTTCAGAAGGGACAGGAAGTGGTTGAGGACCTCGAACGAGATTGAGTACAGGTAACTCAGTCGCTACAGTAGGTTGGTAGAGTAGTAGACAACAGGGGAAGAGGAGGACGGAAGTTAGAAGAGGTCGTAGTCTCAGAAAAGGTTACTCAGTCAAGAAACGTAGTCTACCTGTTTCATACCCTCGAAGTCGAAGTTGTAGTCAGGAAGGTTACTTATAAGTCCTGACTAAAGGAAATCCTACCTCACCAAACTAGAGGAACGTCAGGTTCCCTGAGAATTCTCAGAAGAGGTTGTGGTGTCAAGCTTTCGTAGTTAAGAAGTCGTGAGTCGAAAGAAAAAAAAAAAAAAATAATAAAAAAACAAACAAAAATAAAAAAATAAATAAAAAATTTTTTAAAATAAATAAAAAAATAAAAAAATTAAAATTTTAGAAGTTAAGAATGTACGCAAGGGTTTGTACTTGGGGGGAGGGTGGAGGGAGGGGTATTGTAGAGAGACCCAGTAGGGGTACGTGGTCGAGGTTCGTACGACATAGGACGTAGTCTGTATCTGACCGCTAAGTTAAGAATGTACTATCATATGTACAATCTTACAGTAAGAGGGTTTAGTAGGGTGGGAGAGGGAGAGGGAGACTCAGGTTTTCAGGTAATATGTGTAGACACAGAGAAAGGGACAGAACGTATGTCCCAGCAGTAACGGTAGAAGGATTTAAGGTATATATACACAATCATATGACATAACCACAAAAAGAAAGACCGAATGAAGTGAGACATATTAGCCGAGGTCAAAGTAGGTAGAGTAGTCTTGACTAAGTTTACTTAAGAAAAATTGCCGACTCATTATGAGGTAACACATATACATGGTGTCGAAAGAATAGGTAAGTAGACGACTACCTGTAGATCCAACAAAGGTACAGGACCGATAATATTTGTCACGACGCTACTTGTAACCCCATGTACACAGAGAAAGTTAAGACCAAAGGAGCCACACATACGGGTCGTCACCCTAACGACCCAGTATTCCATCAAGATAAACGTTAAAAAATTCCTTAGAGGTGTGACAAGAGGTATCACCGACATGATCAAACGTAAGGGTGGTTGTCACATCCTCCCAAGGGAAAAGAGGTGTGGGAGAGGTCGTAAATAACGAACGTCTAAAAACCTAGCGTCGGTAAGACTGACCACACTTCACCATGGAGTAACACCAAAACTAAACGTAAAGAGATTATTACTCACTACAACTCGTAGAAAAGTACACAAACAATCGGTAGGCATACAGAAGAAACCTCTTTACAGATAAATCAAGAAACCGGGTAAAAAACTAACCCAGTAAATAAAAAGACTTTAACTCGACGTATTCAACGAACATATAAAAACTCTAATCAACAAACAGTCAACGAAGTAAACGATAATAAAAGAGGGTAAGTCTTCCGACAGAAAGTCGAAAGAAATATCAGGTTGAGAGTGTACTGATGAACCTTTTGGTATCGAAACTGATCTACCTATAAACAGTCGATTCATTACAGAAACGAAAAATTATACGACAGATCCAACCAGTGTCGAAAAGAAGGTTTCTCGTTCGTAGAAAATTAAAGTCCGACGTTAGTGGTAGACGTCACTAAAACCTCGGGGGTTTTTATCAGAAAGAGACAAAAGTAACAAAGGGGTAGATAAACGGTACTTCACTGCTCTGGTCTACGCTACTAGAATCAAAAGACTTACAACTCAAAATTCGGTTGAAAAAGTAAGATGAGTAAATGAAAGTAAGTCTCTGAGAAATCAAGAAACGAAAGACGGTATTCCCACCACAGTAGACGTATATACTCCAATAACTATAAAGAGGGTCGTTAGAATTAAAGGCGAACACGATCTATATGTATTCTGGGATCTTTTTATCGATAGTGGATTAAGATCCCAAATACGATTATAATTGTACGTAACGTTAATGTGTATAATTTGGTGTACTCAGTGTAGTAGTCACTCGGTCCTAGTTCAGTAATAAGAGTGGATGTTTAGGTAGGAAGTAACGGACGAAACACTATGAGTCCGGTTTGGGAGACTTTTAAAGAAGACGACAGATTTCGTTCCAAATACGTACTCACGAGTTATTGTAGGTTGAACAAACGCTGAGGTACCTGACATCGGGCGTTTCAAGGAGACAGGTTCCCTAAAGGGTTCGTTCTTATGACCTCACGACATCACTGTTTTCTTCCGTTTCCTCGGTCTGGTGTGAAAAGAAGGCACACTTCCCGGAGGAAAACTATGTCGTAGCCACGGGACGTCTGAAGTGTCTAACGAAAAGAGACGTAGGAGTCTGGTAGGAGAGGTTAGGGTCACCGGTAGGGGTGTTCCAGAACAACACGAAAATACCATTTGGACCGACTTGGGTCCCGAAATAAAGATGGATGGGTTACCGACGAAAAAAAAAAAAAAAAGAAAAACGGTATAGAACGTAGTACACCTTAGAATCTAGAACCTGGTCTTTAGTTTGGATGGAGGGAACTTGACTTTCCTGTCCCGTTTCAGAATTGGTGACCTGGTGGTTACTTCAGGGGGTTTCCGACGAAGATGTTTCGAGGTCACCCGACAAACGTGTCGTCGAAACCAGTGTAGGAGTCCCTTGACAAAGGGTTTAACTCTCGATAAAGGAATTTAGTCGAGGTCGGACGGGTGTCAAAGATCGGTCTCGGTCAGTAAAGATTTCTGGTCAGGACCGGACACGGGAGACCTTAAAAAGAAATGGGATACTCCAAGTCAAGTCAAGTCAGTGAGTCAACATAGGTTGAGAAACACTGGGGTACCAGGTGTCGTGTGGTCCGGAAGGACAGGTAGTGGTTGAGGGTCTCGAATGAGCTCGAGTACAGGTAACTCAGCCACTACGATAGGTTGGTAGATTAAGAGACAGCAGGGGAAGAGGAGGACGGGATTTTAGAAAGGGTCGTAGTCCCAAAAAAGTTTACTCAGTCGAGAAGTGTAGTCCACCGGTTTTGACCTCAAAGTCGAAGTCGTAGTCAGGAAGGTTACTTATAAGTCTTGACTAAAGGAAATCCTTCTTGACCAACCTAAAGAAGTGTCAGGTTCCCTGAGAGTTCTCAGAAGAGGTAGACTCCATCACACGAGGATACCTTCAGTACGGAAGAAATTTCTTCAGACTCAGAGTGGAGACTCTACTCCGTCCCCCTCTCAGCCCTTCCTAATAGAACTCAAGAGTCAAAATTAAAAGAGAGACGGATATTTATTATCGACTCATAAAAGGTAACAGCAAACAAACAAACGTGTACGACGGATACCCGACGAACAACAACAACAAATCAGTGATTCAGTACAGACTGTGAAATGTCGGAGTACCTGACGTCGTACGGTCCGAAGGGACAGGAAGTCATAGAGGGTCTCAAACAAGTATGAGTACCGGTAACTCAGTCACTGCGGTAGGTTGGTAGAGTAGGAGATAGCTTGGGAAGAGGAGAACGGGAGTTAGAAAGGGTCGTAGTCCCAGAAAAGGTTACTCGGTCGTTAAGAGTAGTCCACCAGTTTTATAACCTTCAAGTTGACATTGTAGTCAGGAAAGTCGCTTATAAGTACCAACTGAATTAAGGTCTAACTGATCAAACTAGAGGAACGAAAAGTCCCCTGAAAGATCTCAGAAAAGGTTGTGGTGTTAAACTTTCATAGCTAAGAAAACACGAGTCGGAAGAAATACCAGGTTGAGAGTGTAGGAATGTACTGATGACTTGATATCGAAACTGAGATGTCTAGAAACAGTCATTTCACCAGAGACAAAAGATTATACGACAGATCTAAACAGTATCAAAAAGAAAGTTCCTTGTTCATAGAATTAAGGTACCAACATCAACGGTAGACGTCTCTAAAACCTCCGGTTCTTTTATCTTAGATAGTCACAAAGGTGAAGGGGGGTAGATGAACGGTACTTCATTACCCTGGTCTAAGGTTCTAGAAGTAAAAGACTTATAACAAAATTCGGTCCAAAAAATGACAGGAGAAAGTGACAATAGTTCTCCGAGAAATCGAGGAGAAACGAAAGACGATAATCTCACCACAGTAGACGTATAGACTTTCACAATGATAAAGACGGTCGTTAAAACACACGTCGAACTCAAAATAGATTATGTCGAAAAGAGTACTACATGAGACGTGTCTTCAATTTATTAGACGAATCTCAGAAGAAAATGAGGAAAAATAATTATTATCAATCTAAAGAAACTGATTACTTCTTTAGTATTGTAATTTAAAAGAGATAAGATTGTTGACTGAACGAAGACAGAGGACCAATCTTTCACTTTCAACGAGTCAGGACAGGAAACACTAGGACACCTGATATATCAGGTACCTTAAGAGGTCTGGTCTTATAACTTCACCCATCCGAAAGGGGAGAGGTCCCTTAGAAAGGTTGGGTCCTTAGTTTGACTCCAGAGGACGTAACGTCCACCTAAGAAATGTTTGACTCTACGATTGGTAATATGAGTCTAAAGATAATTATCATCAGAAAAACTAATAAATGGGACAGACCACGAGAAATAAAGAAAGAAGTAAAGACACTAAGGTAGACTCTAACAAAAGGAAGATAGACTTCTCGTGGGAAATCATAAAAAACTTCACGTACTGACAACTGTTATTTAATAGAGTTAGAAATAGATTTTTACTAAATAAAACGTAATGGATGATTACTTATGGAAATGAAGCACATCTTAGACTCCAACCGTCAATGAAGAGTCGTGAAATTGTTACGTCAAATAACAGAAACCAAAATAGTAAAGACAAGTACTCAGTCGACAGTCAAAATAACTACAAGGGAACTTTTGTTACACGAAAAAGAGACCAATGAAAATACCAAAAGTTACAAGAAAAGAAAAAACTTCATCTAAAATAACAATACACGGACCCTTACTATAAGATAAAGGAGAATCCAAGTATCTTTAATGACTTAGTGTAACTGACTATGAAAGTCAAAATCTTTTAAGAGTTGATAGAAAAGTCTATAAAAATAAGGTGAGGAAAAGGGAGGAGGAGACATTAAGGTTAACATGAAAAAAAAAGATTAATATGAAACATAATTTAGAAAAGTGATACGGGGAAAGTAAGGAAAACCATAAAAGTTGTAAAAAAAAAGACACATAACTAAACCTTTTGAAAATAGCGATACAGGAGATTAAATGATAAGAAGAGAAACTTTCAGATTAAACAACGATATAGTTTAGATGGGTCAATAAATGAAAGTAATCATGTATGTATTATATGAAAGTAGAAAAAAATGTTTCTGGTCAAGGAGAGACAGAACTGTAAAGGAAAAGATACTTATATAGGTACTACTAATAAAATACAGGTACAGGACAACGGTGTTATAGACCTAATATCCATTCAGGTAAAGATAACGTCTGAAAGAAACGGTAAACCACGAAGAAGTAATTTACAGACAGTTAAGAACTAAATTATAGTCTTAGATATGTCTAATTAATGAACCAAAGAAATAACAAAATAAAAAATGAAAAATTAACGAAAGTTTTATTTTAGATTTAAGGTATAGATTCTTCTTATTTCTAAATAGACTATACATCCCTATAAAAACATACACATAGAGTAATGTCTAATATTAAGATCTTAATTTCAAATGTTAATTTCAGTGACAAATTTAGTGGTATATAAGTAATAACCTAAATAACAAAACTGTAAAAGATTCAAAGATACATTTTCAAGTACTGTACATAAAAAAATTCCGAGATGTTCTTAGTTTCCGAGATTCTTTATTTAGAGTTTATTTATAGAAATAATTCCTTAATCCAACGTAAACCTTCTCTATACGTAAAAGGGACTCCGTAAGTACTATATTTATATCTTGGTTATTAATAAAAAAACTTAGATTGTTAACTATAACTTTATTTCTTTTTGGACGGTACGTAAACTTTAAAAATGTCTAAAACAATTTTACCATTGTGTATCCAGTCTCGATCTATAAATTTCAGACTCACATATAGTAGTAGTGAATAAAAAAATTCAGTCTTTTAATATATGACTTTTTATAAACACATCTTTTTAAAGAATTTGACGATACATCCATGTACTGATACTGATACTCCTCTCTCTTTCTTCTTTTCTTATATATTGTTTTATGATATAAAAGTTACTTAAAATATAAGGTAGTAACACCTTCTCAATATAAAAATAGTCAGTGTAGATTTAAATTGTCTTGTTAAGTCGTACGACTTGTGTCCCATAATTTTATCTTCGCGAACCCGGAAGATAACAATCGTCCTTTGTCTCCATCTGAAGTTTAAACTCAGCCTTCTTCCATAAAAGAAGGACACAAGACCAAGAAATAGAAGTGGAGGACACTTATATCTACTCGTCGTGAAAAGTATTCGTCGTGACAGTCGGACCCAACTAAGTGAAACCCTGGTGAATACACGAAAACTGTGGATGACAGAGGGAACGGTGACGGGGTTTACAGAGTCAAGAATCTGTGATCTGTAATTGAGTCCACCGAAATTCTATAGGTCCCGAGAGGTATGAAAATCATCGTTATCCCAATTCATATGTCACCATAGTCAAGTCAAGTCAAGTCAGTGAGTCAGTACAGGTTGAGAGACACTGGGGTACTTAGCGTCGTGCGGTCCGGAGGGACAGGTAGTGGTTGAGGACTTCAACTGAGTCTAAGTGTAGGTAGCTGAGTCACTACGGTAGGTCGGTAGAGTAGGAGCCAGTAGGGGAAGAGGAGGACGGGGGTTAGGGAGGGTCGTAGTTTCAGAAAAGGTTACTCAGTTGAGAAACGTACTCCACCGGTTTCATGACCTCAAAGTCGAAATCGTAGTAAAGAAGGTTTCTTTAGGGTCCCGACTAGAGGAAGTCTTACCTGACCAACCTATCATAGTTATTTTAATTACAATACAGAGAAAGATACGTAGGGGGGGGGGTGTTTTTTTTTTTCCTTCGTCTAAAAAATGTTTTGGACTTTAAAACAGACATTCCCAGATTCAATTGTACTAACCCGTAGTCCTAAAACTATGATTGAGATCCTGGATATTTTATAACTTGAAACCACTCACTTTTACTTACTCATGTGTCATCTGTACATTACAGAATAATTTATTTAGAAACTACGACGAATTTCTTTAAGTTATATTTCTTGACTCGTGGTACTTGACTTCTGCAAGAACCTATAGTTCTTTGTAAAAGTTCACATTTCTAATAGTGTGATGTCACTCTTAACCGGATAAAATTTTTAGTAAAAACTTATCTTTAATAACTATTGAAATCCTTTTGTATCCTATACTGTTTGATTTTTGTGAATTAAATTGATGAAGATAAGTCTAGAAGACTTCAACAAAAGATGAATAGTCACTCTTATAAACATAAAAAGATATAGACCAATTGTTTTTCCAAAAGGAACCTTAACTCATGTAAAAAACATAATGTTTTTGTAACATTTCAATGACTTTTGTTCAGAATTACCGTGAGTTACCTACAAGGATGAACCTTAAAAGACCTTTTTTGAACAATATGAATGATCGCAGTATGATAAGTCTCGATAAGACACGTTTCTTGAGACGATCCGTTTCCCCTATGTCTTTACTCATCATATATCTAAAGGACGGTAATTCTTTACTCTGTGTTTAGACGTATTTTCTACGTGACGAAATGATAAACGAACTCATACTTAAAGTAGGACCAAAATTGAAAATACAATCGAAGGGTTCCTTCTTTAAAACTCTATAAACTAGTCTAAAACGTACTTTTGTATCATTACTTAGTCTCTTCTATATTTGTGTTAACTAAGAAAAAATAAAAATTATTAATATCCCAAAAACAGAGTAACTTTAGTATTTTTTATTGGAGAAGAAGTATTTTTATTCTTTTAAACAAAGTCTTAATTTCATTCATTGTTTCGTAAAGGGTTTACAAAAGAAGTTTCACAATCACCATACTCTAATACTCTAGTAGACATGTTTTTTTGAAAGTTATTTTTAAACAAACATTTTATTGAAAAGAATATAGGGAGATACTTCTTAAGGTCTTATAGTTGAAGGACCCTTAGACACTTAATTCTAAGGATAAATTCAAAGAAATCGGAAACAAGGAGGTAATACTTCAAGTCTGTTTATCGTTGCATAATATCTTCTAACACCCTCTTCATATTAAGTGTGTCGTTTCTTTTGCCATTGATTTAAAGGTAAGAGTCTGGACTCACAAAAGATTATTGGTTTGACCGGACCAGTTCATTACTATTCTCATTTCAATTGTAAGAATGTACCTCCGACTCAGTTATCGGGTCATGTCGTTTTTCGACTTTCCATTTTATCACTGGTCTTACGTTGTTGTTTTTTGAGACATAATATCTCCCGTGGTTTTCAAAGATCTTTCTCTGATACGTCACGAATTATCGTCCCGAGACCTGTGTCTGATCTATTCACTCACAAACAGCGAGTCAACATAGGATGAGAAACGATAGGGTACCTGACATCGGTCGGTCCGAGGAGATAGGTACCTTAAGAAGGTCGTTATTATGACGTCACCCAACGGTAGGGGAAGAGGTCCCCTAGAAGGATTGGGTCCCTAGCTTGGGTCCAGAGGCAGTAACGTCCGTCTAAGAAATGGTAGACTCGGTGATCCCTTCGGGGAGTCAAGTCAAGTCAGCGAGTCAGTACAGACTGAGAAACGCTGGGGTACTTAGCGTCGTTCGGTCCGGAGGGACAGGTAGTGGTAGAGGGCCACAAGTGGGTTTGAGTGTAGGTAGTTCAGCCACTATGGTAGATCGGTAGAGTAGGAGACAACAGGGGAAGAGGAGGACGGGGGTTAGGGAGGGTCGTAGTCTCAGAAAAGGTCACTCAGTTGAGAAACGTACTCCACCGGATTCATGACCTCAAAGTCGAAATCGTAGTAAGGAAGGTTTCTTGCGGGTCCCGACTAGAGGAAGTCTTACCTGACCAACCTAGAGGAACGTCAGATTCCCTGAGAGTTCTCAGAAGAGGTTGTGGTGTGAAGTTTTCGTAGTTAAGAAGTAGTGAGTCGAAAGAAGTGTCAGGTTGAGAGTGTAAGTATGTACTGGTGACCTTTTTAGCATCGGAACTAATCTGCCTGGAAACAACCGTTTCATTACAGAGACGAAAACTTATACGAGAGATCCAACCAGTATTGAAAGGAAGGTTCCTCATTCGTAGAAAATTAAAGTACCGACGTCAGTGGTAGACGTCACTAAAACCTCCGGGGTTTTTATTTCAGACTGTGACAAAGGTGACAAAGGGGTAGATAAAGGGTACTTCACTACCCTGGTCTACGGTACTAGAAGCAAAAGACTTACAACTCGAAATTCGGTCGAAAAAGTGAGAGGAGAAAGTGAGAGTAGTTCTCCGGAAAATCAAGGAGAAGTCCCTTCGGGAATGTACACAAGTTTAGTTGAGGTTGATAATCGTCATATTAGAACTTTTATAACGAATTACGAAACACAGAGTTAAAAGGATGTTCTTTATATCTTTATCGTTATCTCCGATTGTGTTAGTATATATTACTAAAGATTTAATCAATTATAACAATTTCATGAATCTTGTTACATATCGTATATCCTTTGTCGTAGAGTGACATATTTATTTAATAGGAGTGCCAAGAATAGAAAGAACCCAGAGGATGAACTCCTTAACAGAAGAAGGTTAGTTTTTTATGTAAAAAGAATGTTTAAGTTCGACTGACCCGACTGTGAATTGTTGTACAAACCCTTTAAGTGTTTTACACAAATACCTCATATATCTTTCGTTTTCTTCTCCTTATAAAGGAATATATACGACCGTTTTTATAAGTCGGAGACAAGTATAGGTCATAGAACCCTGTATAAGTGACCTCTTTTAGTTGATTTGAGTACATTACTCTTGTTGTCTAATAAAAGGTATAACCCGGGACAACGGGGGTTTACAAACGAACACCTGAACCAATACGTTATAACTATTATTGTTTTATAAATGATACACGAACGGTATACGGGACACGAGAAGAATCCCTAATCATACGTAAAAAAAAGGGGGTGAGTTGAGGATGTTGTCAGGATATTCAACCTATAATGATAGGAGTAAAAATATCTACTTCTACTCTTGGATTACTTATACAGAAGAATGATGATTTTTTAAATTTCAAAGTTTTATAAAAATTTATAACATTTATAAAAGTCAAGAAAGTCGTATCTTTATCTGAAATTTGTTCCCAGAAGGATTCTTCTCTGACAGCCTCTCTAATTAAGTATCGAATGTCTAAATATGTATTTATTAACACATAAAAACCACACACACACACAAGCAAGGAGTGAGAAACGTTGGAGTACCCGACATCGGACGGTCCTTAAGAGGTCCGTTCTTATGACCTCACCCATCGATAAGGGAAGAGGTCTCCTAGAAGAGTTGGGTCCCTATGTGGCGATCAGAAGACGTAACGTCCGTCGAAGAAACAGTAGAGTCAGTGGTCCCATAGAAACTTTGAATTGGTTTTAGGTAGTAACAAAGTACAATGTTTCTTTGTTTGACTTCAAGTCACTCTAATTGAGTAAGTAGATACAAGTATTACTTTTATTAGATGAATAAAGAAAATTTTACCCGATTTTAAATACTTCATACATACGAAAAGAGTGACTCCGATCTCTTTGTTTTTTACAATCGTTATTACTATTGATGTATTCTCTAATAGTTTGTGTCCTTTTAGAGGTCACGAATTTGATCTTTTGGTCTTGTAACACGTCCTGTTTAAAATTACCTTAAAAAAAGGAGGACGAGTGAAATTGATATTTTTCTGACTAATACCTGAGTAAATGGATTAGTTCTTGTTCTGTACCTCTTCAAAGAAATATATACATAATTTATCCGGTTTGTCTTTTATTAGTAAATATATTAAATCATGAAGGGTACGTCCATGTACGTGTAGAGGTTTAACTTGGAGTCGGAAACTTGGTGAAAACGTCAATATCCTTACCAGTCTTCTTTTAAATGTCACTAAGAATAACATATACGAACGTAGACCAAAACGACAGTTTTACTTTACCTTGTAGGATGTCTGTCGTATTTATACAAAAGGGATCGGTGCACATATAAAACTTTAGTAAGGTTGTGGAAGTAAAACTTCTCTTTTACTTCACAAAAAGACGGAGACACGTTCTTCGAACGACACTCAGACAGAAGACGTCTTCGTTTTATTAATTTAAAGTACTGGGACATTAACAATAGAACTTTTGAAAGTGCGGAATTCAAATCGATGAATTCTTTCGATAGAAATGTTACGTAGTCCATAAGTAATGAAGTAATTTTTCCCATCTTTTTGTAGTTTTGTGACAGTTCTTTTTAAGTTCTAAAGGTCGTAATTGATAGTACTTTTACGTTTCTGGGAGAGAAAGTGAAGAGTGAAAAAGATCCTAAATCTAGATGACGGATTTTATACTATTTTATGACTCATTGTTAATTTAAAGGAAACTTATCTTCAATACCTTGATTTTTCTTCACCTTAAGTTGAGAGAGAACAGAAATATATCTAGGTTCCCCTTTCATTTGTTTTATGTTTATTATAGACCTAATTTTTAGTTTCGAGTAAATCTCTTGTAGGACATCAATAACACTAAGAGGGACAAGCAAAACCTAAAAATCAAAGAAGACAGTACCAAAGTACTAAAAGAAATCACCGCACGAACACAAGGAAAGAAAGAACGAAAATACATAGACACCATCCAAAATTTAAACACCACAAGTATACATAACTGGATATTGACATAAATAAACAACATTTGTCCCTTAGGAAATTCAAGTTTGTGTAAGACTTTCTAGAAGTAAAAATGAGAGGAGAGGGTACGATATGTAAAAAATATATTGTGAAATGTAGAAGTACGAAAAGACAAGTACCTAACAACGTTAATTTTGACTAAAAATTCAAAAATAGAAAATTAGAAACATTACCGAATAAATTTACCAGTTAGGAGTGAGAAAACATATATATACAGAAGATGTCACCTTAAAAGGAAAGGAGATCAATGAATGAAGAAAGGTATCTGAAAAGGTAAATCTCTTTTGGAAAATTATACAGAAAATCCCAACCAAATCATAACTACCTGAAAATCAAAAACGAATAGACTTTCAAGGGATAGAGAGGACTTTAAGGTTTACTGTCAGAATCCATCTCATAGGACGGTTGTTCGATTCAGTGAAGTCAGAACAGACTGAGAAACACTGGAATACCTGACGTTGGGTGGTCCGAGGAGACAGGTACCCTAAGAGGTCCGTTCTTATGAGTTCACCTAACGGTACATTTATCCAATGTCCAAAAGGGTAAGTCATGAAATTTACATTGTACGGAAGATTAGACACTTCAAAGACGTTTTTATAGTAGACTATCAGAACACGCCCAGGGAAATACATACTAAGAATAAAACAAAACAAAAACACACGGTAATCTCAAGAGAATTAGTAATTGAGAACAATAAAAGTAATGATATACGGAACCACACCCAGATAAACCCAAGTAAAACAAACTCTAGGAGACAAGAGGGACATGGACTTATAGAAAGAAAAAAATTTCGAACCCTTTATAATCGGTGCTAAAGTAATTTATATAAAAGTCGAGGGACGAAAGAGAGAATAGGATGATCCCTAGGGGTATTACACTTACAACTATACGAACTATAATAGAGTTTCTAGAGAAGTTGACAAAAGAAAAAAGGATAAACGATAGACTAACCGAAACTATCCTCTTGACCTAATCTCTACTAGTCTTCGGTACAGAAAGAAGTCCTACACGACCACCTCCACTCCAACTTCTTCCTTCCCGACCCAGTCCACACTCCGTCCCGAAGGGAAACTTTCCAACAACAACTTAATACCCTTCTGTGGTCCTAAGAACCGGGGGTCTCCTCTTCTTAAGTTAGACCCGGGTCTCTGTTCCGAACTAACGAGTCTCGAAAATACATTATTTCAAAATAATTTCATATTTCCTCTATCTCTTTCGAACTGTATCCGTAGTCTTCCCCCGTCTTTCTCATGGGGGAACGATCACAATCGTTACTTCAATATATGAGAGGTTACTTAGGTTTCTTATAGACCTCCAACTTTTCTGGAGTGGTCTGGATGAGGGTATTAAATGTAAAATTCTATTATCTTAATCGGTCTTCCAACTTAGGTCTCTAAAAGGAGTCCGTCCTATGTAATAACGATATATTAGGAACATTTCTGTCCTTTTCTTCATGAAGTTCCGACATCTAACAGTGGGACGAATAAATTGAATATACATCTCATGTAGTACTCTTTGCGACCCGACCTTCTTTGTGTTCGACCTTAGTTCTAACGCCCCTCTTTATGGTTATTGGAGTCTATACGTCTACTGTGGTGGGAATACCGTCTTTAACTTTTCCTTGATTTTTCTGAGAACTACTTTCACTTTCTCCTCTCACTTTTTCAACCGAATTTCGAGTTGTAAGTCTTTTGCTTCTAGTACCGTAGGCTAGGGTAGTGAAGTACCGTTTATCTACCCCTTTGTCACCTTTGTCACAGTCTGAAATAAAACCCCCCGAGGTTTTAGTGACGTCTACCACTAACGTCGGTACTTTAATTTTCTACCAATGAGAAACTTTCTTTTCAATACTAGTTGGATCTATCGTATAAGTTTTCGTCTCTGTAATGAAACGGCTGATTCCAGACAGATCAGTTCCGATACCAAAAAGGACACCAGTACATACCTACACTCTCAACCTGACACTTCTTCCGACTCACGGCGTCTTAACTACGAAAACTTGACACCACAACCTCTTCTGAGAACTCTCAGGGACCCTGACGTTCCTTTAGGTTGGTCAGGTAAGACTTCCTCTAGTTGGGACCCTAAAGAAACCTTCCTTACTACTATTTCGACTTTGAGGTCATGAATCCGGTGGAGTACGCTTCTCAACTGAGTAACCTTTTCTGAAACAACGACCCTCCCTAACCCCCGTCCTCCTCTTCCCCTGCTGGCTCCTACTCTACCGACCTACTGTAGTGACTGAGCTACCTGCACTTAGACTCACTTGAGGTTCTCAACTACTTACTGTCCCTCCGGATTGCACGACGCTAAGTACCCCAGCGTTTCTCAACCTGTACTGACTCACTGACTTGACTTCACTGAGGGTATTAAATGTAAAATTCTATTGTCTTAATCGGTCTTCAAAATTAGGTCTCTGACAGTAGTCCGTCCTAGTCAAGTCAAGTCAAGTCAAGTCAACGAGTCCGTCCTATGTAATAACAATATTTTAACATTCCTTACATCTCTTCCTTTTTTTTTCAAAAGGAAAGAAGGAGGAACTCTTAAAGTCTAGGGAGAGAGGAACCTTTGGGGATCTGAAGAATAGTTGGACGGATTCTTTACTGAGAGAGTGGAAGACGAGTCACCGACAGTGACGAGATACCTCCCGTCACAGCCCAGGGTTCCGTGAGCTCCTCTTCGGGACTCCGAACCAAGACTCGACCGAGTGAAGAGAAATTCATACACGAGAAGGTGAGGGATCGTGGTCGTTTAGAACGGAGTCTCTCCTTGTCACGCTTCGTTTTCCCTATTCATATTCATAAGTTTCTCCTGACCCCACGTCCGACACCACCAGACGAGTGACAGTGCCCAGACCCGACGGAGACTACGTGGCGGATACGATAGTGGTTATTACCGATAGGGGAGAGATAAGTCTACCGTGAATCCCGAAGTCGACAGAGTGACAGAGTACTGTAAAACCCAAAAAAGGGGACCAGCACCGTCGAGAGACAACGAGAAAACACTTCGACACTGTACTCTGTTCACCACGACCTGTGAAGGTAGTCGAGTCCAATCCCGCGTACGACTTTTCTCACTGACACCCTTTACAGTCGGTGGACACGTAAAAGTGGAAGTTAGGTGAGAAAAGTATGACGAAACCTTCGTTCATTCGTAAGTGTACGAGGGGTGTTCACGTCGGGAACGTCGAAGGATGTCGGGATAACAACCAGGTGGTCGGGAGATTGGTCTCTTCCTCCAAACATAAGGTAAGTAACTTGGGATCCTGACCTCACGGGTTATACACCGACCCTGACGAGTGAGGGGTAACATCCTAAAGACAGATACGTTAAAGGGAAAAGGAGACTCAGGGGAGGGTGTCCCAGGGTTATACTAAAGAAGAGAGGGAAAAGGAAATCGTAACCGACATATCCTCAGTAAGACTAACAGAGGTAAATCAAAGGTCACTCTTAACAAGGTGTACGTCAAGATAAAAACTACGTAAATACCCACCCTCCACTCAAGGTACAGGAGGATAAGGTGATAGAACTAAGGAGAAATCTACTGGGATTAATTACTGTTTTAATTTTTAAAGGTTTGTAAGAACTGGAAGATAGAAACGGACCTATAAGTAAAGTGGAAAGGTAGATTTTTCTGAGGGTCTCTTATTAAATTTAAATAATAAAGAAAAGGAAACATAGAGATGATAAATAACACCGATCCATTTTATAAAAGGTTTTCAATAAGTGGATTTTGTAGATCGTATAAGTTGGGTGGTAAACTTCTTACAGAATTACCCATATAGAGTGAGAGACTAAGTTTACAGAGTCGACCCCTTCGAGTTTTCGACCCCTGTTTTTAGTAAGTTTCAAAACAAGGGAGATCTTCAATCACGAGTACAATCGTGACTCCTCAATTGACCCAATAAACTTGTCTTATGGATATACATCGGAGAGGATCCGAAGGAGTGTTGTATCAACAACTCAAAGTTCTTGAGTACTCTTTCCATCTCTCTTTCTGTTTCTCCGTTCTTTTTCTCTGTGTATTGGAAGTAAAGAAAATACTAGATTCGAACCTTCAGTATAACGATAAAGACGAGTAACTCTGTCAGAATTTCAGGATAGAGTCAAGTTTCTTTACTCTTTAACTGAGGTGGGAACGATCCCATATCGTTTTAAGACCTTCTTTTGAACTATAGTCTTTATAACGACACGAGTGAAAACCTTTTTTGTTAGATTATCTTACAAAGTAAGTATGAAGTTGGAAAATGTCTTACTAATGTCAGAAGTGGTAACGTTAATTTGAGGAGACATTTATAGTGTTTACTTAGTTAATACCAATATACATCATAAAGAAGAGAGGATTAGAACCAAATGAAGAACGTTATAAACCAGTCTAACTGGTCAAGGAAAAAGAACTATGTGATGGTAGAATTGAAGAATCTTACTCATAGAGGACTAAAGGGAACATGACATACCTACACAGAAAAACCAGAGATATACATACAAAATATAAAAATATAAAGGGTTTCAAATTAGGTACTACTCGAGAATGGAGTAGTGAGATTATAGATAATCGTCAGTGTATAGTAGAGTATTGAAGTTGATTAATAATACACATCCTTTGGGTGTTCACAGAATTTGAGGTTCAACTTCGGTTATATTGGTTGACACACTATCTGGAGATTCGCAAATACAGGATATCGGTTAAGTTTGAAACGAAGAAGTTTTGATTAGAATAATTAGATCAGGATGGGAGTTGACACCTTTTAAGACTTTCCCTACCCTTATGGTCCGACGGACTGGACGGAGAACTCTTTGGATATACGTCCAGTCCTTCGTTGTCAATCTTGACCTGTACCTTGTTGTCTGACCAAGGTTTATCCTTTTCCTCATACAGTTCCGACATATAACAGTGGGACGAATAAATTGAATATACGTCTCATGTAGTACTCTTTGTGACCCGACCTTCTTCGTGTTCGACCTTAGGTCTGACGGCCCTCTTTAGAGTTATTGAAGTCTATACGTCTACTGTGGTGGGAATACCGTCTTTCACTTCTCCTTGATTTTTCGGAGAACTTTCACTTTCTTCTCTCACTTTTTCAACCGAATTTCGAGTTGTAAGTCTTTTACTTCTAGTACCGTAGACCAGGGTAGTGAAGTACCGTCTATCTACCCCTTTGTCACCTTTGTCACAGTTTCAAACCAAACCCCCGAGGTTTTAGTGACGTCTACCACTGACGTCGGTACTTTAATTTTCTGCGAATGAGGAATCTTCCTTTCAATACTGGTTGGATCTATCGTATAAGTTTTCGTCTCTGTAATGAAACGGCTGATTCCAGGTAGATCAGTTCCGATACCAAAAAGGTCACCAGTACATACCTACACTCTCAACCGGACACTTCTTCCGACTCGCGACTTCTTAACTACGAAAACTTGACACCACAACCTCTTCTGAGAACTCTCAGGGAACCTGACTTTCCTCTAGGTTGGTCAGGTAAGACTTCCTCTAGTCGGGACCCTAAAGAAACCTTCCTTACTACGATTTCGACTTTGAGGTCATCAAACGGGTGGAGTACGTTTCTCAACTGAGTAACCTTTTCTGAGACTACGACCCTCCCTAACCCCCGTCCTCCTCTTCCCCTGCTGTCTCCTACTCTACCGACCTACCGTAGTGGGTGAGCTACCTACACTCAGACTCACTTGAGGCCCTCAACCACTACCTGTCCCTCCGGACCACACGACACTAAGTACCCCAGCGTTTCTCAACCTGCACTGAGTCGAGACTTGACGGTCTGACTGAATGGTGAATTGAAGAATGGACCTGAAACGACAGAACGACTTTAGTAGTGGGAAGACTTCCGACCCACAGTAAGAACTAAGAAAGAGAAGGTAAAACGTTGTAATATAATCATTGGTACGAGATAATGAAGGTCGAGTATGAATAGAAAAAGACAAAGACAGCAACTGAACCAAGTTTAGAAATAATAAACAGAATACCTGGTGACTTTATAAAAACATTGTCAAAAGGAATGACATGGAGGTTAAACGGAGATATGACGTTCGTCTTAGTTGACAACTTTTTACGTTTCATATCGTACCATAAGAAGACCTATTTTAAAAGTCGTTGAAAGGTAACAGATGGTACATACTTTAGACTTCAGGAAAACACCGTATTATCTAAAAAATTCGACACCGAGATTGGGAAGGTTAAATTTAGACTAAAATTATATTACTTTCGTTACTATCTGAGATGGTATTTGTTATGTCATACATTACCATAAGTAATAGATTACATTCGAAGTATTTTAAGGAATTATAACCATTAATTAATTATAAACATATATTTAATACTAAATGTAAAATATTACTTAGGAATATTTATAGTAAAAAGTCTTCTTCTTTAACTCTAATTCTTTTCATTTCAATATGTAAAAGAATGTGACAACCACTCGTACATTTAATGATATCGGTGACACCTTTTGTAAGACCTCCGAGGAATTTTTGACATCTATCTCGATGGTATTTTAGATCGTTAGGGTAAGGACCCGCATATAGGTCTTTTCTACTTTTGAGATTAAACTTTTCTATGTACGTGACGTTTCAAGTATTGTCGGGATAAATCATATAGGTTCTGTACTTTTGTTGGGTTCACGGGTAGTTACCTATTAACTATATATTCTACACCCTATATATATATATATAATAGGGAGTGTACTACTCTATAATGAGTCGGGATTTTTATTTACTCTATAACGGTAAACGTCGTTGTACCCTTCTGGGCCTCTTATTGTATGATTCACTCCATTCTGTCTCTTTCTGTTTATACTGTTCGATAGTGAATAAACACCTTAGATTTTTATCATGTTTACTTAGATATAATTTTTTTGTCCTGGTCTCAGTGTCTGTATCTTTTGTTTGAATACCAATCGTCTCATTCCCCCTCTATTTAGTCCTCATCTCCTAATTACATATATTTGATGTGTTTCTCAGTCTGTACTGACTCGGTGATTCGTGTCGTATAGTGCGTATGTATCTTATATATTCCTTTATCTCCTGTCAAAGAACATATCGTGTCCCTGGATTCCCAAAGAAACTACCGAGTTACCATTTCTTAGAAGGACGGTTACATCTTCTACACCCAAACTAGCGACCAATCCTTCTAGGGGACTTCTTCCTTTACCGTTAGGTACAGTCGTAAAAACGGAATTTTTAGAGTACCTGTCTCCTCGGACCATCGTAGTAACGTTCTCTAAACCTGTACTGAATTACTGATTTGTTGTTCTTCCTTGATATAGTTATAGAAGATTATTGGATAGTGTGTCTTTGTTTTAGTGACGTCTACCACTGCCGTCGGTACTTTAATTTTCTGCGAATGAGAAACCTTCTTTTCAATACTGGTTGGATCTATCGTATGAGTTTTCGTCTCTGTAATGAAACGGCTGATTCCAACCAGATCAGTTCCGATACCAAAAAGGACATCAGTACATACCTACACTCTCAACCTGACACTTCTTCCGACTCGCTTCTTAACTACGAAAACTTGACACCACAACCTCTTCTAAGAACTCTCAGGGAACTTGACGTTACTCTAGGTTGGTCAGGTAAGACTTCTAGTCGGGACCCTAAAGAAACCTTCCTTACTACGATTTCGACTTTGAGGTCATCAAACGGGTGGAGTACGTTTCTCAACTGAGTAACCTTTTCTGAGACTACGACCCTCCCTAACCCCCGTCCTCCTCTTCCCCTGTTGTCTCCTATTCTACCGACTTACCGTAGTGGGTGAGCTACCTGCACTCAGACTCACTTTAGGTCCTCAACCACTACCTGTCCCTCCGGACTACACGACGCTAAGTACCCCAGCGTTTCTCAGCCTGTCCTGACTCACTGACTTGACTTGACTTATGTTGATTAGAAATCAACTTTTCAAAAGGAAAGAGGTAACCTAAACCGTAGACACAGCTTTTACTCCTAAATAAACCCTCGAGGAATAAGATAGTTGGGAATATGTCATGGTGTGACAAAACTAACCGTCATTTAGAACTTCAGTCTATGACATTCAGAAGATGAATTTAAGACATAAAAAAGTTATATCGAAATCTCAGTTAAAAAACGTAAAGAGGTATATTAATATTAAAAAGATTAGTCACCTTATGTACTTGATAAATCTTGAAGAATTTTAAAAGAGTCAAAAAGTCAAAAGTCCTCTCTTTAGAATGAATAGAAAACAAATTAAATGATGAATCAATCTTCGAAAACAACGATACTACTTCACTTAACAAAAATTTAAAGTAAAAGATTACAAAACGATGACCGTATATCTTTATTTTAATTAAAAAGGTAGTATTGTAATAAATTAAAACTACATCATAAGAGGACTATACGACACAAACTAAACGATAATAGAAAGGGTAATAAAATTTCCTAAACCCTCCTACGTTAAAAAAACATGAGCATTCTAAAATTTTAATCTTAATATTGTAACATTATAGTCCCAAACATTGTTATTGAACCATTTAGAAGGGAAGACAAAAAAACAGATTGAATTCTGACCACTATACAAAAGAAATTTATAAACTCTCTTAAAAAACTTTCTCTAGTACACTCAGACCTCACGGATGTCTAAAACCTTTTGCTCAAGTAGTAGAAATTTTACACATCCCGATTTGTATAAAAAGAGAAAGTAGGACTAGTTAAATCTAATATATAAAAAAATTTATAAGTAAAAAAATAGATTCCTGTTTAAAGAACGTATTTTAAACAGTATTTTAATGAATAACAGGAAAATTATAGGCACCTTAAGTTTTACTGTTAGAAAAACTAAGAACTATAACCCTCAGGTAAAAGAGACAAAACATAAAGTAGTTATAACGATTCGGATCAAACGAAAATTAAAAGACACAGCAAACAAAGAGGAAGTAACTAAAGGTAATAATAGGAGGAATAAAGTAAGAACAATGAATAGACCGAAATTCCACAAGACAAAAAGATTGAAGAANGTCTCACGTGGTCGGGGTACGTAGTTTGGACCTGACCACTAAGTAAAGTATATACTATACTTAGTATATACTTACGGTAAGAGGGTTTAGTAGGGTGGGAGAGGGAAAGGGAGAGAGTGTCTCAGGTTTTCTGACAAGATATGTAGACTCAGAGAAAACGACAGAGCGTATGTCCCAATAACAATGGTAGAAAGATTTAAGGTATATATACACAATCATATGACATAACCACAAAAAGAAAGACCGAATGAAGTGAGACATATTATCCCAAGTCAAAGTAGGTGAAGTAATCTTGACTAAGTTTACATAAGTAAAATTACCGACTCATTATGAGGTAACACATATACATGGTGTCGAAAGAATAGGTAAGTAGACGACTACCTGTAGATCCAACGAAGGTACAGGACCGATAATATTTGTCACGACGTTACTTGTAACCCCATGTGCACAGAGAAAGTTAAGATCAAAGGAGTCACACATACGGGTCGTTACCCTAACGATCCAGTATTCCGTCAAGATAAAGGTCAAAAAATTCCTGAGAGGTGAGACAAGAGGTATCACCGACATGATCAAACGTAAGGGTAGTTGTCACATTCTCCCAAGGGAAAAGCGTTGTGGGAGAGGTTGTAAATAACGAACATCTGAAAACCTAGTGTCGGTAAGATTGACCACACTTTACCATGGAGTTGTACCAAAACTAAACGTAAAGTGACTATTACTCACTACAACTCGTAAAAAAGTACACAAACAATCGGTAGACATACAGAAGAAACCTCTTTACAGATAAATCAAGAAACCGGGTAAAAAACTAACCCAGCAAATAAAAAGACCTTAACTCGACGTCCACAACGAACATATAAAACTCTAATCAACAAACAGTTAACGAAGTAAACGATGATAAAAGATGGTAAGATTTCCGACCAAAAAGTGGAACGGATATCAAAGGAAACAACACGTCTTCGAAAATTAAAATTAATCCAGGGTAAACAAATAAAAACGAAAATAAATTTCGTCCTTATCTTCCTTGTATGGAGTTGTATTATTTTCGATATATACTGTTTGGGTGTCGTTTGTAGGTTTTACCACTTTTTAACTTTCGTAAAGGGGATTTCAGTCCTTGTTCTGTTCCCACGGGTGAAAGTGGTGATGATAAGTTGTATCAAAATCTTCAAAACCGGTATCGTTAATCTCGTCTTTTTCTTTATTTTCCTTAGGTTTGACCTTTTCTTCTTCATTTTGAGAGTGACAAACGTCTACTGTACTAGGAGATGTCTCTTTTGGGATTTCTGAGGTGGTCTTTTAATGATCTGGATTAGTTACTTACATCATTTCAACGTCCTATATTTTAGTTGTGTCTCTTTAGGGAACGTAAGGATATGTAATTATTATTCTCTCATCTTTTACTTTAATTCCTTTGTTAAGGTAAGCGGTAACGTTTTTTTTTCTTATTTTATGAATCCTTATATAAATGGATTTCTTTGATTTCTAGATATATATCTTTTGATATTTTGTAACCACTTTCTTTAGTTTCTCCTGTGATTATCTACCTCTTTATATGGTACAAGTACCTAGTCTTCTTAGGTATATCACTTTTACGCATATGTTCGTTAGATGTCTAAGTTACGTTAGGGATAGTTCGATGGTTGTCATAAAAAGTCTCGATCTTGTTTATTAAAGTGTTAAAGATACCTTTATGTTTTTTGGAGCTTATCGGTTTCGTTAGAACTCTTTCTTCTTACCTTGACCTTCTTAGTTGGACGGACTGAAGTTCGAGATGATGTTTCGATGTCAGTAGTTCTGTCATACCATGACCGTGTTTCTGTCTTTATATCTAGTTACCTTCTTTTATCTTTCGGGTCTCTATTTAGGTACGTGGATACCTGTGGAATAGAAACTGTTTCCTCCGTTCTTATATGTTACCTAATTTCTGTTAGAGAATTGTTCACTACGACCCCTTTTACCAGTTGGTGAACATTTTCTTACTTTGATCTTGTGAAAGATTGTGGTATGTGTTTTTGTTTGAGTTTTACCTAATTTTTAGATTTACATTCTGGTCTTTGATATTTTGAGGATCTCCTCTTGCATCCGTTTTGTTGAGAGACTGTATGTAGTGTCGTCCTAGGAGATACTGGGTGGAGGACAGACAAATAAATTTCATATAGGGACACTGTTGTTTATAAAACCAAAAAGAAAAATTTTAGACTGTTAACGACTGGAAATTAATCTCAGAACGATGTACTTTGAAGTTATTTCAATAATTATACCAACTGTTAAAATCCAACTTTAATCTGGATTCCGAAAATAAGTAAACGAAAAACTGTGATGGGGAATCAGACACAAAAACCATAGATGATGAAGAAAGAACTGAAGAAAAATTAATACACTTCAAAATCCTAACGTAAAATTAATGAGGTAACCATAAAATCAATATGAAAAGACCAGAAAAAAACAAAAAAACCAACAACGAGTTCTATAAAGTTATATGTAGTATTACAAATTACCATATCGATCTCAATTATAACATGATAAATTCTTATTATTTTAATCTTCGGGATGGTGGTTCTCCCAGGTAAATAGTGGTAAGTAAATTCAATATCAATACATTGTATAAATTGTTTGTATTTTTGAAGTATTCTTTTTTATTAAAACGAAATTTATCATGTACATAAAAATTTCATTAATCCTCTTCTGTAAATGTTAGTAGGTCTATGAATTGTTTAAAACTACCATGAATAAAAGAAGATTACTCCATTTAAGGATGGACCATAGTAAAGAGAAGTTAGACTTCCTGAAAAAAAAATTTGTTAGAAACTTCGTGTTCAGACGGTCGTTATTTAAAAGAATCGATAGTAATAAAGTTTTAATAGAAGTAAAACGGAGGATATAGTGTTTTATGAAAGTAACAGACATCTTAAGACTCAACTTTAAAAAATTGTGAAATTTTAATAAATGAACAGAAGAACTGAGGTAACAAAAATTACTCTTCAGCCACTAAAAGTAGTAACTCGTGTCAAGATGTAAATCATACTTGAGTAATCTCTCACTTAAAGTTTATATCTAGAAGAACCCCTATCGAAAGTAAAACAGAAAAGAGACCTCTTATCTAGTACAAAACCCCCGAAAAAATAAAACTATTGTAACACCTGTGACACTTGTAATACAAATGTTGAGACCTAAAAGAATATCAGGGAACTTTTTAAACGTGAACGAACCTAACGAATAAGAAAGAAACCTAGAACAAAGAACCATACAGTTTTTATGTAACAAATTACGGTCCACAATATAGACTCTCAAACACCCGACTGTATTACAATGGAGGGAAATCTCTATCGGTCATAAGTGATATGAAACTATCCGTCGTTTTTCGTAGAGGTAGATGAATACCTGTCTTGTCTGAATTCCGACCAAAAGTCAAACATAATCCGAGGTTGAAAGAGAAAAAACGGGTACTAGGACCTCAGGGACAACTGTCGTACGTAATATAAAATTTCGAGAATAAGAACAATTGAAGATTTGAGGTAAAAATAGTCGTAGTCTTTTGACGGTTTTCAAGATGAGATGAAGTGTCATTGAAAGACGAAATAAAGATTCAAAAACAGTATACGTTGACTTTATCTTTTACAAACTCCCAATGTGTACGTAGTCCCACTGAATAAACGTGAAAAAGTGAGTGACTCCAGAACTTGAAAGTGTAGATCCACGAAACCGCAGAGTTTGAGTTTAAAGTAGAAGGTTCAGATTTCTCTAACGGAACTTTGACTGGTCAAGAAACCGTCGTAGATGAGACCGTACGAAGATCCGGAAATTCAGAGGACACAAAATGACTTTTACCCGTTTACGGAAATCTCCTTTTTTGTCGTACGTCTTTTAAACCCGGCTGATACTACTTAAAGGAAACAGGGAAAGTACATCAGAGAGTTCAAGACTGATGGAATCTGTGAGATTATAGAAGTAGTGCTAACAATACCTCCCAAAAAAAAAAAGGGGACTGAATATTTTTAATAAGATATTGAAAAGATTCAATAAAAATGTTGTTTACAAATACTAGTGTAATATAAAGTGACTTCATCATGAGACATTGAAGTAAAGTGTTGTAATCGTTACTAGAGTAAATTTTGACAGGACGTCACCCGTAGATTAAAGTCATATTAAGAAAAAGGGTTATGCAATATAAAAGTTTTACTTAAGAGTCCTTGTTTATCAGGTAATCACAAAGTTTACTACAAACGTTACATGGAGAGTAATTTCTGTAAAGAACTATTAAAAATTTTGTATAAACACGGTTAAATGTTGTGGTGAATATTACATATGAACGACATCAAAATAGTCTTCGAAAGGTTTTAATTTCTTAAAATTTTATAAATTAAAACCTACTAAATTATTAAAATTTACTATGTAGAATAAAGTTAAACATAAGATAAACTAGTGAACTTTTTAATTTTAACAGAATATAAACCTTTCGTCGTTAAAGTTTCTGACGAATAGTCAACTCGATGATCCATTCACGAGTATACTCACTTTCAGTGAGTCAGCACAGGCTGAGAAACATTGGGATATGTGACATCAGGTACCTTAAGAGGTCCGGTCTGATGACCTCACCCATCGGAAAGGGAAGAAGTCCCCTAGAAGGGTTGGGTCCCTAACTTGGGTCCAGAGGAAGTAACGTCCGTTTAAGAAATGGTCGACTCGGTGTTTCGTTCGTGTTCACGAGTATTAATATTGTCATTTAATCAGGTAAAGAGGTCAACAAACACCATATGCAAAAGAACATAAGTAAAGTCTTAAAATGTATTATAGGATCTGTATTCGACACGAGTGATTCTTAAATCATTCAAGTCAAGTCAAGTCAGTCAGTCACCACAGGCTGAGAAACGTTGGGGTACTTAGTGTCGTGCGGTCCGGAGGGACAGGTAGTGGTTAAGGGTCTCAAGTGAGTCTGAGTGCAGGTAACACAGTCACTACGGTAGAACGGTAGAGTAGGAGACAGTAGGGGAAGAGGAGGACGGGGGTTAGGGAAGGTCGTAGTCTCAGAAAAGGTTACTCAGTTGAAAAGTGTACTCCACTGGTTTCATGACCTCAAAGTCGAAATCGTATTAAGGAAGGTTACTTGTGGATCCTGACTAGAGGAAATCCTACCTGACCAACCTAGAGGAACGTCAGGTTCCCTGAGAGTTCTCAGAAGAGGTTGTGGTGTTAAGTTTTCGTAGTTAAGAAGCCGTGAGTCGAAAGAAGTGGTAGGTTGAGAATGTAGGTATGTACTGGTGACCTTTTTGGTATCGGAACTGATCTACCTGGAAACAACCGTTTCATCACAGAGACGAAAAGTTATATGATAGACCCAACTAGTATGGAAAGGAAGGTTCCTCATTCGTAGAAAACTAAAGTACCGACGTTAGTGGTAGACGTCACTAAAACCTTGGGTTTTTTTTTTCAAACTGTGACAAAGGTGACGAAGGGGTGGATAAACGGTACTTCACTACCCTGGTCTACGGTACTAGAAGTAAAAGACTTACAACTCGAAATTCGGTTTAAAAAGTGAGAGAAGAAAGTGAAAGTAATTCTCAAGGAGAAGTGAAAGACGGTATTCTCACCACAGTAGACGTATAGACTCCAATAACTACAAAGAGGGTCGTTAGAACTAAGGTCGAACACGAGGAAGGTCGGGTTACAAAGAGTACTACATGAGACGTATCTTCAATTTATTCGTCCCACTGTTATATGTCGGAACTGTATGAGAAAAAGGATAAACCTTAGTCAGACAACAAGGTATAAGTTAAAATTGACAACGAAAGACTGAACGTATATCCAAAGAGTTCTCCGTCCAGTCCACCAGACGATAAGGGTAGAGAAAGTCTTAAAAGGTGTCAAATTACACTAGGTGTCTCAGTTTCCGAAACCGTATCAGTTATTTCGTCTTTATCTACAAAAAGACCTTGAGAGAACGAAAAAGGTACTAGGTCATCTACAACCAGTACCCCTCCACCGGCTCTCCTTGATTGGGATCAGGTTTCATTCTCCGTCGTCGACGTAAAACGACCTCATCGGTACTTCTCTATGGGGTACAGGTTCCATTCTTTTTGGGTTCATTCTGCTATCCACAACGTTCTCCCGTAGTCTCCCGTCTGTGTGACTTTGGTATTAAATCATTCAATTTACAGTGATAAAGAAAGTAAAAAAGTCCATAACAGCAGTGAGAAGTTTATTGTGACGTTTCCGACATCAACGTGCACCATGTTTTAACAACGAATAGACAAATTTGGTGAATGGTATACAGGTTATAGGAGGAAAGGACCTACAGAGTAAGACTAGATAAAACGGTAGTACACTTTATTATCTAAGTATTCAATATTTAGACAATAGATCTGAATATAACCATTTAAAAAGAAAAATAGACATCGTTTGACCGTTTCCCCTGTATTGACATAAGGACCTGCAATCGTCTGTGTATTATTGTCTCAAAATTTTTTACTCCTGTAATGAGTTCCGACGATCTATTTCGTACAGTCGGACTCAGAACTAACCTTTTTGTCAAGACGAGTTGGTAGTAAGAGAATTGAGGATAGAAAGACTTTCGTTTCTATCATCGGTTGTACAGTAGTCATTACACTAAAACTCAACAAAAAGACCCTCATCGTTAATTAAACGTTACTAGGAAAGAACATAACATTTTAAAGACCTTTTCTACCTTAGTACCTTTTAGTTAAATTATAATAATTATTATAAAAGTCCTTTTTTAAAAAGTAATGTTATATGTTATGATAAATTTTATAAAAGGTTGAAATTAAATTTTCGTATTTTATCTACAAAACTAGTATTTTTAGTGATACGAACGAATTAATTTAAATCTTCGTAACAAATAAGTACTGTTTTTACTAACAACGAAAAAATTTTTACACTTTAGTATTCAGTGAATGATAATTTCTAAGATCGTAGGGAACTCGATGACGCTTCATACGATTTTAAACACTTCTATTCTTTTGTGTAATCAATTTATTTTTAATTTTATTTTTTGTTTACATATGAAATCTTAATAAGTGAAAGTCTCTTTGTTTGTCTATCTTTTTTTGTAAAAAAAAAAGTTTACTCGGTTTCTTCATGTCTTTTTCTTTCATAGGAAATCGAGGACTTTATTTTAAAATAAATTAACCAAACTAAAGGTCCAACTTTTTTTTTTTCCGTATGAAAAATTCTACAAGATAAGAAGTAGATAAGTTACTTACTTATAGGAAAGGTAGTAGAGAATATCCTTCAATCGATATGACATCCAAATTATCGACTACTTTCTGTACGTAAAGTTCTCCATAGGTCCCTTCGGTCACAACGGAATTATTGAAATAGAACAGATCAATTTCTGTTATTTTGTAGTTGATTCTTTCAGATTCTAGATATTCATAGTAAGGGGTCATCTTTGTAGTTTTTTTTTTTTTTTTTCTTTTCTTTTCTTTATTGGAGTCCTATTCTATGTGAAAAGTGACCTATGTAAATTAACACATCCTTTTAGTAATACTAAAAAAAAAGTAAAAATAGAAATAGCATGTTATAAAATAAGGGTTGACTCATAATCAATGTACCTATACAAGTGAAACGGAGTTATTTTGTTTTTAATAAGTTTCAATTTTTTTTTTTTTGAAACGTCTGATTTCGGTCAAGAATCTGACTGTCTTGTGGATTTGTGGAGATCGGTGTCTTTTGAAGTACGAAAAATTTTACTCCTTCGAGACTTTAAAAAATTTACAAAAATAATAAAACTTTATTTTAGACAAAGGGATAGTAAAGAGGGGTGTTTAAGATCCAGACAGAAAATTTTGGGATACCTTATTCAGGTAAAGGAAAAGATTTTGTGTTTAGAGATTCATAATTCTATTAATAACTGTAATTTTGAATTATTGAATAAATTTTACATTCTTAGTATGACCATCAAAGATTCACAGAAGTTCGGTGTAAAATAGTAAAAGTCCCTGGAGATTTTGGGTTTCGGAACTTGTATAATTCTCGTTAAAAGACATTAAATCACCTGATCAAATGAAGAACTAAAACAGACTTAACCTCGTCTATACACTCGACGTCTATTACCACCTGTAGAAACTTCATTCTCCGTCATTAGTTTCCGGAATGGGTATCTGACGGTCTTCGAAAAGAACCGTCGTGTACCTGACACAAGGACCCAGTTTGTCGACTTCCGTATGAGACAAGAAATAGACGACTTTACGGAAAGGTGGTGTGCAGGAGGGTACGTCGGACCAAAAGACAGGATATTCACGACATTGGCACGACAGGAATAGATCACTCTTTACAGGGACCTCTGTCTGTACTTAGAACGAACGAAAACTCTCAACATAAAAAAACAGGAACCAATATCTTTATCACTACTAGACAAGACACATTAAATTGTAGGAGAAGGACGTTGTGAACATCCTTAGTGAGGCCCCCTCATTTTCGACTCATTGTCATAATGTCGTGAATTGGTTTGACTAAATTAAATTATAAGGGTGAGATAAAAGGTACGTCGATGTTTTGAAGAGACGTTTATACAAGTAACGGAAATATACCTATAGAACATTTAGTCTCCCATTTTATCTTAGAAGAAACGCCATAAATTTAACAAGGACTAGACCAAAGGAAGACTGAATGTACGTAGTAGACAACAGTAATGACGGGGGTAAGTTTTAGGGTCGGTGTAACTGGGTGGTCGAGGGGGTTTGGGGTGTAAGTAAGAATGGAGACACTGAAACACGGTCGTTGAGGGAAACGGATTTTACTCACATATGTAGTTCGTTAAGTTGAAAAAGAACATCACAGTAAGGAAAAGAAAAGAAAAGAAACCCCGTGTAGGTAGTAGTAATCACCCTGAAGTATACCCAGGGACCACAATGAGTTCCAAATACCATAACCCGATTCATGGTACGTTTAGTCCCCTCTTGGTGTTTTCTAGAGAAAATGAAGCTATACGTTAAATACCCTCTCCTTGACGAGTGAGTCACTACCTATCACAGGGTCCTGTAAAATTCGTCTATGAATTTTGAGAACTCGAGTTTTATCATCGTCCTTCATTGTTACTCTAATAATGGTACCATTTCATGTGTGACGTCCTTTGAAATACGTTAATACTAAATTATGACGTAGAAATGTAAACAAATGTAAAGAGACCGGACGTATACTAGATACTCACAGACACAAACACACCCACTCAAAACTATTTAAATCTGAAAAATGTTATCTAAACATTTATAAAATACCATCGTTTGTTATTTGATAATAGATATATATAAAATACATGATTATTGTATTAAAAATAATATAAAAAAGTTGTAAAGACGTGATAAATCAAATAGATGTTCACAAAAAGTTTAAAAACGTTTAGAGTTTCTTTTAAAGGTTCGATACATAACTTTTTTTTCTTTTAGTTGTATGTCACTTAGACACAACAAGTCTAGATACAACAACTTCCCCGTTGATATATAATTTTTACTCCTAAAATACATCAGTGGGTACATAGGGGTCCGAAGGGAACACCGAGTCGACCACTTCTTAGACGGACGTTACATCCTCTGGACTCAAGTTAGGGACCCAACCCTTCTAAGGGACCTCTTCCCTTTCCGATGGGTAAGGTCATAAGACCGGACCTCTTAAAGTACCTGATATTAGGTACCCCAGTATTTCTCAGTCTGTGTTGACTCGCTGAAAGTGTACATAGGGGTGGTAAAATGTGTTACGTATCGTACACCAACATCCACAAATAACGATACAACCCGTACTGTGAAAACACTGAAGTACCTGATATCGGGTGGTCCGAGGAGACAGGTACCCTAAAGGGTCCGTTCTTATGACCTCACCCAACGGTAAAGGAAAGGGTCCCCTAGAAGGAGTGGACCCCTAGAAGGACTGGGTCCTTAGTTTGGTGTAGAGGACATAACCGTCCGCCTAAGAAATGGTGACTTGGTGGTCCCTGTAGGTATCGTACACCATCAAAGAGACTTTTAACATAAAAAAAAAACAGGAGATGAAACTATTAACTAGTTACGAGAAGTTATACTAGAAAAATTTACTCATTGACGTACGTAAATGTCTTTTTGATCGATCTTTCATCCTACTTTTCTTTTTCTTTGTTTGAATGGACGGAGCTTATGGATAATTTTGTTGTGTTAATCCGAGTGACGGTTTCAACAGGTTGGTGTACTTCTTGTTTAGTTTCTGGAAAACTATAGGGAACAAAATGATCCTTATTACCTTTAAAGGGAAAGGGACCATCACGTGACTACAAATCATAAAAACATTTCTATGAAGGTTCAGATGACGAACACTGTTGGTATCACGAATACACTGGTGACATACATCTTGTCGACTGTTGACACTTCAGTCTGTTACTACTTAAACAGTACGAAAAAAATGTGACTGTTCATCTTTTGTGACGAAATATCAAAGTCGAATCACCATTCATGTAAACCATAGAAGAAAGTTTCTAAAGGGTTAGTAGTACGGACTACCTAACTGTTCAAATTTTAGTAAAAGAGTCTCCCATTTAAATCATTTTGAAGTGTTGGACTAGGACCTTTCTTACTTCAAGTCTTTTATTTTCTTGTATCTATTTCCTTTTACTACAGACGTAGTCTCGTACAAAATAGATCTAATTCCTCTTTTTACATTTCCATAAAGAGACATATTCTAGTAGGCGGAAACATAAGTGTTTGTGTACGTAAAAAAAGAAAAAGTGCGTCATTTCATCGTCTATGACTGTTATCTCTTAAAATTTTACTTTCGGAAGAGAAAACAAATTCCTATCAGATAAGTATCTTTAACTTACTAGTGGGTAAAATGATTTTATTACGTTGGTTAAAGAGAAATATTTAGACCCGTTCAGGTAACGAGATTTATATTGGTCAACTTAAACATACAAAAACACAACCCGTCCACGGTGGCAAGAATCAACACCAGTCAATGTACACAGGACAACACTTACATGTCTCTAGTCTATCATGTACTCTCTTTATAAATAAGTTGTGATTGAGAAACAACCCATAATCACTCATTTTCAGTGAGTCAGCACAGACTGAGAACGCTGGGGTACCTGACATCGGACTGTCCGAGGAAACAGATACCCTAAGAAGTCAGTTCTTATGACCTTACCCAACGATAAAAGAAGAGGTTTCCTATAAGGGGTGGATCCTTAGTTTGGACTCAGAGAACGTAAAGTCCGTTTAAGAAATGACTGACTCGATACTCCCTTCAGGAACAGTTCATAACCCAATCATAATAACGTACTGATAATTAGTAATATTTCTGGATATACATAAATGTAAGCGGAAAATATTCCTTCCTTTAATTCATTTATCGGATCGATCCTAATTTTAGGTCCATTTTAACTGAAGTTTCGGGAACGATTAAGACATCACAGTGTAATAGTCTCTATATAGTTAACGCAAAGATAGAAATGTATCAGGTACAAAAATGACTCGTTCTGTCCTCCATTAGGAACTCGTCCTGTCCTTCGACGGGGTTATTTATCGTAGACGTAAGATAGACCAGTTCAACCGGATCAAATAGACGAAGGTATTATATACGAGTCTAAAGGACTTCAGGTATATATAGATTCAAGATGATGTCTAGACGTATTAGTCTTTAAAATTACTCCGTCTCGGACCCATGGATATCAAAATTTTGAATCTTTACTAAGAAAAAAAAAAAAAATCTTTACTAAGATTACACCTGATTTGTTATAAAGATCTAAAAAGATAGGTGAATTTAGTTTAAGTATTAATAAATAACTTTTGTATATTCCAAGAGACGGATTCCGATTAAAACGATGTTCTGAACTACAGAGTCCTTTAAGTAGAATACTAAAGGACTATAAAAGGGTCTCGTACCTTTCACTGGGAGTAAATAGTCTATAACAGAAGTCCCATAAATTTGTGTTTTTCTTGAGTAGTCGGATAAAAATATGGATATTTTGTATCTATTTTGATCGAATCAGTGAAGAATACTCGAGCATCTTTCGCTAGACACTAACTAGAGACAAAAAAAGATGACCTCTCGTTCTACGTGTCAAAGTACAGGTATGTTAAACTGATAGAATCCCATCATTTTGATAAAACATATGTTACTTATGTACAGTAAAATGTAAACGGATTTGGATAGTTACTCAAAGGGACCATTGAGTCCACCATGGACGTAAAGCCCCTGGGACCAAGCTAAGGACTCATCCCTTCTAGGGGACCTTTTCCCTATCCGATGGGTGAAGTTATAAGAACCCAAAGGAACCACAGAGTCTACCATTTCTTAGACGGACGTTACGTTCTCTGGACCCAAGCTAGGGACCCAACCCTTCTAGGGGACCTCCTCCCGTACCGTTGGGTAAGGTTATAAGAACGGACCTCTTAGGGGTACCTGTCTCCACGGACCACCCGATGTCAGGTACCCCAGTGTTTCTCAGTCTGTACTGACTCGTTGATTCGTCTTCGTCGTTTGGATAGTTTATATATTGTGTCGCCATATTGAGATTGTATTTGGTATCTTAAATCGACTATCACCACACAGGTACATCGAAATAGTTAACTTTACTTATATGGTGCCACTACGTCTACAGTTATCACACCATTTAACACGTATGTACCCCTACTAATATACCTTTGTGAGTCAAAAGAATGCTTGAATTTTGATGAAATTTTGTTTAAAATAATGAATTTTCATCGTGTTTCATACGTTATAATAGAGTTTCATAGTTTTACTATTCACATTTTCAATAGTTATCATTATGATTACTAAAAAATTTTAAACCTCGTGTAACTGGATCACTATTAATTAAACAAATCTAGACACAGAATGGACTTTCCTCCTATAGTAATTTATTACCTAAAATTTAGTTGTAATAAAGTAAATTTAGTTCGTAATAAAGTAACAAACAAGTAAAGTGAACTACAATTTACAACTGGTTCTATGTTAATATTAAAATGAAGGTTTTTACCATTCGTTAACCTTATAAGATAATAGTTGGTGCTTAGTCAATAGATATAAAAAGAGTAATTCAACTGTTTGATGAGAAAATCATTTACTAGGTGATAAAAGAACTCTTTACTGTTCTCACTTATAATCAGAGATGTAAGACCAAAAAGAAAGAAACCAATATCTGGTAAGTCACGTAATGACAGACAGATTGATCTTTGTTAGAGAATCATTCAGAATTTTACTGAATTGTAATAGGTAGTTTCACTCCCCCGTAAAACAACAACGAACACATACTGACATACAAACGAACCACTGTTTCCTGCAAATAATTGCTCTACACCTCAACATAGTAAGTATATGTACTTAAGTGATACGAAACATGGAAACATGGAAGTTAAGAATGAAAAGAAGGGGTGTATATAGATTCTTGATAAGACCCTGGTACGTACGTCGGTTGTATTCCTCTACCCCTTCTGATAGAGACTTAAGGTTATGAATTAGATAACGGATCTGATCAATGAATCGGAGAAGTACGGAGTCAAATGTGAAACAAACTGTAGAGAACATTGTTAGTTGATATAGTTTTCTCTTCTTTCATACCTGATTGTACTCGCCAATGGTCTCAGAATGACTTGGTATTATAAAAATTTTTTGAAAATAAAACAAGTCCCTATATCGACTAATTGTTACATCGTTATTAAAGTTCATTTGTCGTTTCACCGAATCAGTATATATATATACTGAGGGGTTTTGAGAGAAGGTAGGTCCGACGGTGTATTGTAACTTGTCTCAAGGTACACGATATGTCATCTTGGTATTACAATTACGCCTCTCTATCCTTCGTTACCCTAACTCTTGACTATTTTGACCATTACAAACTAGAAGTACATTACCATCCACGTAAAACCCTCAAACGTTCCGGACACTCTGAAACTACGAAACTTCAATTGGATACATTGGTTGTGGTCATCGAACCGATCCCGTCACCTCTTATTTTCGGAGAACTTTGTTTAAAAAGGTAGAGATGTCCTTAGGTCGTCGGGTTTCCTCGTAATGACGAACTTTTTTCTGAGATCTTGATTTCTACAACTCAAGATCCTGTGGTCCTATTTTTGATTTTTTTTCTTTCTTTCTTTCCACCTTTCATGTTCCGATAAGGGTCACACCTATTTGTCGGTGAATTGATTTCGAGTCTCAACTTCGTGTGGATTGTGTAAAATTCTCAAGTGAGTCTCCCTCTCCCTCTCCCACCCTACTAAACCCTCTTACCCTTAAGATTGTACATATGATAGTACATTCTTAACTTAGCGGTCAGGTACAGACTGCGTCCCACGTCGTACGAACCCCGACCACGTACCCCTACTGGGTCTCTCTACAACACCCCTCCCTCCACCCTCCCCCCAAGTACAAACCCTTACGTACATTCTTAATTTCTAAAATTTTAAATTTTTTATTTTTTATTTTAAAATTTTTTTTTTTTTTTCTTGTGACCTCACCCAACGGTAAAGGAGAGGTCACGTACTTTCACTTTTTTTTTTTTTCTCAAGTAAAGAACCACCGTTCCCTATAGAGAACCTCTTCCTTTACGGTTGGGTGAAGTTATAAGAACGGGTCTTTTAAGGTGATTGTCTCTTCGGACCACCGATGTCAGGTAAACCAGGGTTTCTCAGTCTGTACTGACTCGCGTACGTGTACGTTCCCTGTAAATAATTGTCCTACAACTCACTACAGTAAGTTTACATGAAACAAGTCGAACTAACCTTGAACAGGATCCACGACAAACCCGAAGGGACTATCACGTCAATCATTTCTTAGACGGACGTCACGGTCTCTGGGGCCAGCTAAGGACCCAACCCTTCTAGGGGACCTCTTCCCTATCTGATGGGTGAGGTCATAAGAACCCGAAGAGACCACCAAGTCGACCATTTCTCAGGTGCACGTTACACCCTCTGGACCCAAGATAGGGGTCTAACCCTTCTAGTGGACCTCTTCCCTTTCGGATGGGTAAGGCCATAAGACCGGACCTCTTAAAGTACCTGACACATCAGATACCCCAATGTTTTTGAGTCTGTGGTTACTTGCTGAAAATGAAACTCTACGAGAAATCAACGATTCAGAACCAACTGAGAAAAACTCTGGGGTACCCGATATCGAGTGGTCCGAGGAGACAGGTACCCTAAAGGGTCCATTCTTATGACCTCACTCAAAGGTAAGGAAGAGGTCCCCTAGAAGAGGTGGGTCCCTGACTTGGGTGTAGATAACACACAGGACGTAAGCGTCCACTTAAGAAATGGTGACAATGGTGGACCTTTCGGATAGACTTCCGATGTCGGAAACTTTAATTTGAGAATACTCTTTTTCGAGGGTATTTAAATTAACGTTACGATATAAACGGTAAAAGTTCCCCTCTTATCTCTTCTTCCTAGATAAATGTCAATTTTTCTCATATGTTATAAAGACATTAAGAAGAAGTATCTTAATCTATGGTAGGTAACGATATAGAAAGAAAGATAAAACATTATCTTGGGGGTTCAAAATCATATAGTACACAGGTTATTTAAAGACATAGAGAGGTATAGGGAACATCGGTTCCCCCCTATATACTGACCAAGATCAAAACTTACTGTGACTGTACACGTTGAAGTTCAAACCCCCAAACCTCATTTTTCCGTATGAGAGATGAGGGAAATACAGAGAGAGTAACAGACCTTACATCGGTATTATTATTGTTAGTAGAATCTAATACTGTATCATCAGTGTGATACTAATGTCACCAGAGACTATAATACCTGGGAGGTAAATTCTAGATTTGACAAATACCAGTAGAAGAAAGTACTTTAAAGATACGATAAATTTGGTCACAATCAAACAGAAGTAATCTTGTCGGTTTTTCTATATGGTTGTTTGTATTTATCGTAATTACTCCTCCTCTAACACGATTATCCAACTTCCTTTAGTAGTTTCCGTTAGTCTACTTTACTTTACCAAATCAAAACTTTTAAAAAATCGTTTCCGTATGAAGAGGTTTGACAACATTCTTTATCTGTTTTTTCTTTCCCTTTTGACGTGTTTCAAATACACAAGAGTTTAGTGTTTTTAATTCGTTTATTTGTTGTTTCACCTCCAAAGAGGTTCATGTCAATTCTGTCACCAATTCCGGTACACTTATAAAGGAGGAGGACTAACGGGTATTCTTCCTGAAGAAGAGATGTCATTACGGCAATACTACTTATTGAAACGTACGTTTACTTCATTTAATCCTTATCTCGTTCAGTGTGTAACGGATTCATCGTGGTACAATCTTATTCATCCAGGTCCATAAACATGGTAGTTATTTTTGATTCTAGGACTTACTTTCTAAAAATTGACATAGTGGTCACGAATTGAACTTGGACACGAACTTTTTTAGAAAACACTTACCGTGTGGACAAAAAGGGATACTCAAAAGATTCTTTATCACATGTATTACACATACATCAACGTATGAGTGTATAGTGGTTAAGTTGATAACTATAGTGGTAGAACTTCTTGAGCAGTAGACTTTTACCATATTCAAGGAAAAGAACTACTAGTCACATTCGTCGTCGTACTAATATCTTTAAACTATGAATCAAACAAGGGTGTGTGAATAGTGATCACTGGTCCTAATAACCTTACCGGGTCTCCTTCGTGTCCCTCATTCTACCTCTCTGTTTTTAGAATTGTCAAATTATTCCTTTGGAATTACCAAATTATTTATAACGTTTTGGTTTGTAAGACTTTGGTCTAGACATTAGTTGTATTTTACAGAAACAAAACTACCACCACCCTGACTGACAAGAGAGGTGTCTTTACTACTACCAATTAATCTCGATCTTATGTTTAGAATTAAATTAGTCTCTATAATTTACACGAACAAGGGTAGTTTGTAACCGAAATTAAAAACATATTGTTATTATTACTGATTAAAATCTTGACATGACTTAAACTCTGTCAATAGTAATAATAGTTATAAATATCTTCTGATTTTTAAACATAAAGGTTACCGTCACTTCTTATTTCATTAATTATAAGTATACCCGTGTGGTGAAAGGATTCATAGTATGGTTTTAGAATAGAACGTTCTGAGTCTATAATAAATGAGATCTTTCGGAAGAGTCTTAAGGATCGGAATACAGATCCAATTTGTAAGAAGGAGACATGTGACTACCGGACTAAATAGTGAGGTAATATTATGAAAACACTTAATTAAATGGACGGAGTTATACCATTTAAAAGACCATCATCTTTGTATATAATAAACTAGTACTATACAAGGTCAATAACTAACGACGTGTTGTTTACTGAGGTTCTTAAACACCGAACTTCGTTGTCAGTAAATAAAACAAGTGTTTAGACGGTAAGTCTGTCCTACATTGTACCTACCAAACAGAAACAAGGGTGTCATCGTTACTCCATCGACTTGATCCTGATTTTTTAGACAAAGTTCTATCGAAGTAACTTACCGACCATACAATCAATAGATCATAACACATTGTTAAATTGAGTTTAAATAGTAGAATCTTTCCGTTGTTCGTTAACACAAACAAACAAACAAAAGAATGTATTAAAGACACCTAGTTCTCAGATTCTTAATTGACTTACCAAGACGAGTGACATCTTGGTGTCCAAGTACTGTGACGATAGTTTTGTGACTGATCCGGACTTCAGTATACTTGCGAACTGACTCCGACGAAGGTTCTACCAAGTGTGTTCATCTATTAAATCATGACCGATAACCGTCCCAAGGTTTCTTATCGTTCCTCTCTTCTCTTTCGGAAGGAGTTGTTACAACCGTTTCTTTATCTCCTTTTGTTGTCTTACCCTTTCTGATTTCCAGAGAAGTTCTTTTAATCTCTATGGTTCCCTTGTAAAGTACGTTTCTACTCGAGTTATTTCCTGTCTTTACCATACCTGGATTGTCTTCGTCTTCTATAATTCTTCTCCACCGTTCTTATGTGTCTTCTTGACATGTTTTTTCTAGAAGTGATGGGTCTATTAGTGCTACCACACTAGTGAGTAGATCTCGGTCTGTAGGACCTTACACTTCAGTTCACCCGGAATCCCTCGTAGTGATACTTGTTTCGATCACCTTCACTACCTTAAGGTCATCTCGATAAAGTTTAGGACTTTCTACTACGAAACTTTCACGACATGAGTTATACGGTTTTAAACCTTTTGAGTTGTCACCAGTGTCCTGATCTTTTCCAGTCAAAAGTAAGGTTAGGTTTCTTTCCGTTACGGTTTCTTACTAGTTTGATGACGTGTTAACGTGAGTAGAGCGTACGATCATTTATTACGAGTTTTAAGAGGTTCAGTCCGAAGTCGTTATGCACTTGGTACTTGAAGTTCTACAAGTTCGACCAAAATCTTTTCCGTCTCCTTGGTCTCTAGTTTAACGGTTGTAGGCGACCTAGTACCTTTTTCGTTCTCTCAAGGTCTTTCTTGTAGATAAAGACGAAATAACTGATACGGTTTCGGAAACTGACACACCTAGTGTTATTTGACACCTTTTATGAAGTTCTCTACCCTTATGGTCTGGTGGACTGGACGGAGAACTCTTTGGATATACGTCCAGTTCTTCGTTGTCAATCTTGACCTGTACCTTGTTGTCTGACTAAGGTTTATCCTTTTCCTCATACAGTTCCGACATAGAACAGTGGGACGAATAAATTAAATATACGTCTCATGTAGTACTCTTTGCGACCAGACCTTCTTTGTGTTCGACGTTAGTTCTAACGACCCTCTTTATAGTTATTGGAGTATATACGTCTACTGTGGTGGGAATACCGTCTTTTACTTCTCCTTGATTTTTCGGAGAACTACTTTCACTTTCCTCTCTTACTTTTTCAACCGAATTTCGAGTTGTAAGTCTTATTCTTCAAGTACCGTAGACCAGGGTAGTGAAGTACCCTTTATCCACCCCTTCGTCACCTTTGTCACAGTCTGAAATAAAAACCCCGGAGGTTTTAGTGACGTCTACCACTGACGTCAGTACTTTAATTTTCTGCGAAAGAGGAACGTTCCTTTCAATACTGGTTGGATCTATCGTATAAGTTTTCGTCTCTGTAATGGAAAGGTTGTTTTCAGGTAGATCAGTTCCGATACCAAAAAGGTCACCAGTACATACCTACACTCTCAACCTGACACTTCTTTCGACCCGTGGCTTCTTAACTACGAAAACTTGACACCACAACCTCTTCTGAGAACTCTCAGGGAACCTGACGTTCCTCTAGGTTGGTCAGGTAAGATTTCCTCTAGTCGGGACCCACAAGTAACCTTCCTGACTACGATTTCGACTTTGAGGTCATGAGACCGGTGGAGTACGCTTCTCAACTGAGTAACCTTTTCTGGGACTACGATTCTCTCTAACCCCCGTCCTTCTCTTCCCCTGCTGTCTCCTACTCTACCGTCTACCGTAGTGGCTGAGTTACCTGTACTCAAACTCACTTGAGACCCTCAACTACTACCTGTCCCTCCGGACCGCACGACACTAAGTGCCCCAGCGTTTTTCAGTCTGTGCTGACTCGTTGACTTGACTTGACTTGACTAACCGTCTTCCGGTCAAGGAGTAGACACCCGCAGCGGTATCTTGACGAAGTCACTGTAGTACTTTACCGTCCAGTGAAAGGAGATTCATAGGTTCCTTCTCTTTTGTCTTCGACGTTACCAATAAATATGACTCAGATTATTCAGTTCATAACGACAAAGACATTATAGGACAACCAGTGAATAAATCGAAATAAATCACACCCTCACCTAATGTATCCAGTACTTAAGGCTATCAATCCCTAGGACCACTCGGCGAAATCTCCACTGAGGGTGTCGACTGTCCAAACATGACGGATAATGAACCTGAAGGGGTACTCTGGTAAACCCGAAGGAGTGTCGTATCACTGTTTCAGAGTTCTGTTTCTTCTACGTCCCACTGGTTTCACGTCCTTTACCGTCTATCGTGTTACCAACCCAGTCAAACCCCCATACATAAGTCTTTAACCGTGTTATCGTAAAGATCAAATAAGATGATCATTTTCGTCAATAAATATAGTGTGTCTTATGGGTTATCCTTTTTATTTTTTTTAAACACCACTAGACATTACAGTCAAGTACTATAAGAGGTCCGTACTCATGATCTCACCCAACGGTACGGGAAGAGATCTCCTAGAAGGGTTTGTTGGGTCCCTACCTTTGACGTACAATTACAGAGGACGTAACTGTCCGTCTAAGAAATGGTGATCGTGGTAGACCCTTCAGGAATTACAACTTAATTATCTATCATATATAATGTCGGGAATTCCTTACCTTAAGTATCTTAAAGAAAGGTTCTGTACTCTGAGAATTTTCCATCTTCAGTCTTCTTTCAATTCTCCTTCCTTGTTCTTCAAAGATCCATTGAATATTACATGTCGGATGAGTATTGGTCGAAGTCGTTGTTACACATTAAGAATCCTCAAGGAACCTGACGTTCCTCTAGATTGGTCAGGTAAGATTTCCTCTAGTCAGGACCCACAAGTGACCTTCCTCACTACGATTTCGACTTTGAGGTTATGAAACCGGTGGAGTACACTTCTCAACTGAGTAACCTTTTCTGGGATTACGACCCTCCCTAACCCCCGTCCTCCTCTTCCCCTGTTGTCTCCTACTCTACCGACCTACCGTAGTGACTGAGCTGCCTGTACTCAAACCCATTTGAGGTCCTCAACTACTACCTGTCCCTCCGGACCGTACGACATTAAGTAACCCAGCGTTTCTCAGTCTGTGCTGACTCACTGACTTGACTTGACTTGACTTGACTTTGTAAACTACCATTCATAGTGATATGTTTCTATGTGAGTTTAGATTCGTTCTGAAAAGATCAATTTCTATTGTGAACTCTGTAATTTTAGATATAACAAATGTGAAAGATTGTTTTTGACTGAGATAAAAACTTTCCATCACTTTATTTTAATATTAGGACGACTCATGTCAAAGTAGAAGAAAAGTTAGTTTAATATTTCCAAAATATTTCCGTTCCGTCTTTAAATTAATGATAGTGTTCTTGTTGTAGTAGGGTTATATTGTAAGTCATTGTGTATATTAGTTAATTTAACTTAAAAATTCTGACAAAACACATCCTATGTGTGAACTGATATATGAGACACAGTACTTATCAAAAGATTTCTGGAATTAGGTATGACCGAAATTAGGACAAGGGATCCCAAGAAACGTCCTAATTTAGACTTCACTCTTTAACATTAATTGTCTATTTGTCGAGTCATGTCATAGATTTTCATGATACGTTTGGTGTCTGTCCAACCTAAAACAACGATAAAGTGTCGATTCTTTTTTGACGTCGTTGAACTGACACTGGACTTATTAGTCTTCTTTTTTTGGAAACGTAATTAAAAGTCTACTTCAAAATGACAGTCTCTTTAACAGGTAGGTATTTCAGAAAGGAAGTAATCGTGAAGAGGATCATTTAATAAAACTTTTGTCTCGTTTAAGATATTATGAAGAATATAATTTACGATACATGGAACTTCCATCGAACCTGTCCGATTACACGTAATCGTTGTTGTTGTTTTGGAGGACGATTTACAAAGTGACCTGAAGTTGTTTATCTTTTTTCAATGAAGATTTCTATAAGTTTGAACTTGGATTTTATATTCTTCTTCGTTCTAAAGTTCTTCGAGGTCCTTCTACTTCACGTCCTCACGTACTTCACGTCTGGACTCTATCTCTTCTCAAATCGTATGTGTTTCGTGAAAGTCTTCTGCTTGCACCACCTTCACGTCTTCACTTTGTTCTCCTGCTCCCTATGTCACACTCAAATTTCCCATCTGTTCGTTGTCACGTAGGGATATCCGTCCCTTACATACGACATTAATTTCTTCTTCTTCATTTTTTTCTTCTGAAGAAAGGTTCCTGTTACCCTTCCATATCTTCTGAAAATGTAATCTTTTATAAAACTAGAATGTGTTTCAATCACTTATATCTAACAATCACACGAATCATTTTGTTAACCCAGTTCAATCTTCTATTAAGTTTAACCTTTAACGCCAACGAAGGTGATTCCATCTTCGTTACTGCCACCTTACCTGGTCTACACAAACTTTGTGTATCTTTTGATAAATTTTTCGTCTTGGTTACCTTGACCTCCACCTATTCGATACGTTGGATTTTCTCGACCTCTATAGTCCTCTTTAATAGTTTAAAGATTTAACTCGTCGACTAAGACAAAATCACCGTAAATCACCTGTCCTCTTCGAATCTCCGTATTTTCTAAACCCTTTTGTGTTATCAAGATAAACCCCTATACACTTGAAACGTTACGAATACTTTATACATTTACTCTTTCAGTTTATAAGGAAGTCAACATCTTCATTTTTGTATAGTTGACAAGTCAGTATTCAGTACAGGTTGATAAACGCTGGAGTACTTGACGTCATACGGTCAGAAGAGACAGGAAGTGATAGAAGGTCTTAAACGAGTCTGAGTACAGGTAACTCGGTCACCACGGTAAGTTGACAGAGTAGGAGACAACGGGGGAAGAGGAAACGGGAGTTGGAAAGGGTCGGAGTCTCAGAAAAGGTCACTCAGTCGAGAAACGTAGTCCATCTACTTCATAACCTCAAAGTCGAAGTTGTAGTCAGGAAGGTCACTTATAAGTTGTAGTTAAAGGAAATCCTAACTGACCAAACTAGTGGTACGACGACCTACATTCATACCCTCAATTGTTGTATTTTTACTAAAATTTCAGTATCCTTACCTACTCGAGTAGATCGTTCTTTTATATTTCTACTCCTGGTTCTTGATTCGAGACGTTTCTTAAAATTATCTACGTATTATTTTTATTAACGATTTTGGAAACCTTCTTTTGGTCATCTCGTATCACAATATTTTTAATTTTCCTAAAGAAGTTTTTCTGTTACCAATTGACACGACTTTCTACGAAGTTACAGGTTATTCTCTCCGTATCTTTTAACGTTAAAGTCACCGGAATGTCCCTGTTTTCTGGTTAATCTTTCCAATTGTCTTATTTTTCATAAACTTTTTTACTTCTGTAATCCTCTAACAGAGTTTTATAAAATGGTATTTCCCCTTGTTTCTTTATATCTCTTTTATTACTCGTATATGTCCTAGTTCCCGTCTAAAAAACCATTCTACCCTTGACGAGACCGTTCAATACATGAATTACCTAACTATGTGCTATCTTTTCATCTTTTACTACTATGTCTTTTCCTCCAATAGTAGTCTTATAGTGAGACAGACTCCATCTCTATTTTGTCTTTCACTCACTACCTTCCAACCCCACTATTTTCTTTATTGGTTAAGGAACTCTACTCCTCCTCCCTTATATCTTTTGTCTCTATTTTCGTCTTGAATAAATGATTTTGTCTTACTTTGTCCTCGTCGACCTTGTTCCACACTTTATTAATAAAGTCTCTCACTCTGTAATTAAAATACCCTTTTGTGTAGTCTTGACTACACGTCTTAGTCCCTGAACAAACTTCAAACATTAATACTTAAAATTCACTTTTTTCACGATACACTAAAAAGAGACCATTAGAAGTAAAGGAGTCAAAATTCGTCTCCCCTCTTTTCTTAAACCAAAGAGATCCCAACTTCTATCATATAGTCTACTATAGTCTCCCTTTCTCCTTATTCACTCACTACCTACAAACGGTTCCACACTAATATTAATGTCTGATCCTTTGATTTGAAGTTGTTCCTAAAGTCCTTTCCACTCTTCCTGATCCGTTTCTCTGTCACTCTCTTCCACCTCAGTACAGAGTTCCTTCGACTTCTTAATTTCTTCAACACCAAGATCTCATTTACAGATTCTTCATATCTTTCACTTCAAATCAATAACCTTACAGCCTTTAGGACTAGATTTTCTTCCGACTCAAAGACTACTACTACTGTAAGTTACACATAGGTCTTCTCGTCTACCGACTCTACTTCACCTTCTTTATCAGTATCCTCCACCTTTCCTTCTCTTGGCTCTAAGATCAAAGGCATCTCTAGTAACTATACGTTCAGTGATTGCTACACACTTCCTCTTCTTCTTACAGTCGGTCCTTGTCAAAAGTTACACACATCATTTTGTCTAAAGTCACTGATGTGGATGTTCCTTATGTCAGATAAATAAAGTAACTTGACAAGAAAAATTACGTTAGTCTAAATAAAGAGAAACCAAATGTACTAGAACACTTTTTACCTTGAAAAAGTTACATCAAAAAGTCAATATATAGGACTTTTACAGACGTAATGTTTGGTTTGTGAAATAGTGACGTCAGGACCCTTTACGATTTAGGTTTTTGCTAACTCTTCTCGACGACTACATCGTTCTGTTGTGGTCCCTTTAGTATCTCCTCGATCTGTGGAAAGATCCACAGAGGTCTCCTTTCATTCTGTAAGTGGTCGTTTATATACACTTAATATACTAACAAATGTCACTAGGAAAGAGGAGATAATACTTGACTTCTGGACTAACAATTTATCGGGTGAAAGAGTCTGTAATTGTGTCTCTATTATTACGTTCTCTTCGTTCTGTACGTCTAAATTCGTGACCCAGTCCTTCTAAAGAACCTTCTCCTTTACCGTTGGGTGAGATCTTAAGAACGGACTCTTTAGGGCACCTGTCTCCACGGACCACCCGATGTCGGGTTTCTTAGTGTTTCTCAACCTGTACCGAGGTACTGACTCGTTCAAACGTTATTGTGGGTCGGTAGGTCAACAAAATTTCTAATTTACTCCTGTCGATACATTTCGGGTAAATAATAATAAGTAATAATATGACCCATATCCGATTATGATATTGTTTTACTGAATTTTAATATTAATGAAGTTTTTCTTCAAATAAAGAGACGGTGAATTGTCAGTTCCACCCACCCGTTAGGAACGAAACGTTTCGGTAAGTCCTTGAATAAAACAAAGGTAGAATCACAAAAGAGTTTCGAACTTCGACCGACTGGAGGTACGGACGTAAGGACAACCCAAGTTTTTTCTCTCCTTTAGATCCTGTCTATCGAACAGAAATTCTAAACTTTGTATAACATGTTCAATAAAGTTGAAGGTGTGTCTGTTCCATCAAAGACCGTCTGGTCGGATAAAGAGTCGGAATTGAAACCTCAAGACCCCGGATCGTGGTTTTCTTTATCTGAAATGACCACCGAGTCTACCATTTCTTAGACGGACGTTACGTCCTCGGGACCCAAGGTAGGGACCCAGTTCTTCTACGGGACCTCTTCTCTTACTGATGGGTGAGGTCATAAGAACGGATCTCTTGAGTGTCCTCGGACCACTCGATGTCCGGTACCCCAGTGTCTCAGCCTGTACTGACTCACTGATTGTGGTTCTCTTTATTCTCCTTTTACCTAGGATCTTCTCTTAACGTCAGAGGTAGTGTTGTGGATGGTGTTATAATCATAATAAAGATTAGTAATAAAGGTAATTAATGGGAAAAGTCCTCATTGAAGAAAGTAGGGAATCTCACATAATTGAAAATTTACCTTCGTGGAACCTAAAAATAAATATTTGTACGTCATTTTAACCTAAGGAACTACTAATAATTGTATAGAGGTGGTTGTAAAGTCCTTGTGAGACGTTCATGTTCACAAATTGGACCACAAAATGATTCGATAAGGACACTATTCTACTACTGTATGGTGTACGATATTCACACACTTCTTGAAATTAAACCTCAGATGTGTGTTTGTGAATACAGACATATACCTACCTCTCATTAGACAATAAAATGGTTCACGTTGTTTAAATACATACACCCAAGTCTGGTTCATTTTGATGAGTATTCATCGTTCAATTACTTTTACTGGTATTGAGTTTAAGATAAGTGAATTAAACCATTTATCGGAGTTTCCGTACATAATAGAGACGGTTTTTCTTTAGACACTGACAGATCAAAATAATGGAAACGAAATGAATAATTCGTAAAAAAAGACCGAATACTTTTGCAGACCAACAAGTCGTATATAGGTCGTTTCGTTCTCTTGTAAACGGAGACTAAGGTAGTTTCGTAAAGGTTATTACTAGGACACGACTTATTTCGTCGACATCGTCGTGATCCCTGTACATTTAGTTCTACAATTACTTCTTGACTTACGTGAGTATAGATGTCTCAAGGATCCTAATACCGAATATCTCTATTTTATCCAGTAATGTTGAGTTTCAGTTAAAATAACCCTTTATCCGTGATTTAAAGATAACGGTTTACTTTTTTTTTAACATTATCCGTGAAACGTTTTAGTTAAATTTTTATGTTGATTCTGGTAAATTTTATTATCATATACATATACACACACACATGTATATACACATATACACACACACACATATATATATATATGTCCAAGGTAGGACCCCAGTCCTTCTAGGGGACCTCTTCCTTGACAGTCAGGTGAGGTCATAAGAACGCATCCTTTAGGGCACCTGTCTCCTCGGACGACCTGATGCCAGATGACCCAGCGTTTCTCAGTTGTGTTAACTCGTTGATTTATTGTTGTTGTTTTTGTATACATCTATTCCGTTTCATGGAAGTATAAAGGGAGGAAAACTAGTTATACATGGTAGTAGATAAAATTTCAGTAAAATATACCCTGGAAGAGTTGCTCCAAAAGGAACAAATAAGAGACATAGAAAGATGAAATAAAATTTATAAAAATTTAATAAAATTTTGAAATTCTGTACAACTATATACTGAGACATTTCGTTTTGGTTATAATAAAGTAAGAAATCTACAATTATAAGATATATATCTCTTTCTTTGAATGTACATAAATCAATGGTGTTCAATACATAGTCAAAGTAAGGGTATATATAAGAGTAAATTAGGTTACGTCATAACATACTTTCACTTTTATTACAAGGTCTTAGTCCGTCAGGATCTAAACTTAACGAACGAATTATTAAAAACAAATTCAGATGTATCCGTTTCGTATTGATTTAAAGGAGTAAAACTATTAATGTTTTCGATGACTACTCACATCGACCTACTTCATTACACACGTTTCGTGATAATAAGATTGTGTCTTATATGTCATTTGTTTGTAGAAACGATGACGACGACGACGATTCAGTGAAGTCAGCACAGGTTGAGACACGCTGGGGTATCTGTTGTTGGGTGGTCCGAGACAGAAGGGACCCTAAGAAGTCCCTTCTTGTGACCTCACCCAACGGTAAAGGAAGAGGTTACGTGTTTCACTTTTCACTTTCACTTCAACAAGTCAGTACAGGCTGAGAAACGTTGAGGTACCTGACGTTGGGTGGTCCGAGGAGGCAGGTTCCCTAAAAGGTCCGTTCTCATGACCTCACCCAACAGTAACGGAAATTAGTCCCCGTTTACTCAAAATTCCCAATATTTTAGTATTTCCAGTAAGTCTACTTTCAGTTCAAATGTCTGAATGGTTTTCAAAAATATTAAAAATACTTTTATTAACAAGTCAGAAAATTTTTTAGAATGTAACTTGTGGATGAGTCATGAGACACGATGTACCAACATGAAGAGTTCTTAGTAAATTTTGAAATAATAATAAGATTCTAAATTTAATTTCACATCATAGAAGTTTATTTAATTATCTTTTATAATCAATATCATGGAACATAGACAGATTTTAAAAATAGAAATAAGTTTCTAAACAAAATTACATTTAAAGAGACTGGGTTATACATTCCCAGAGACTAGGTTATATTTCTACAAACCAATGACGACTTTATGGACGTCTGGTTTTAAAAGTGTATAAAATATTACGAATATAAATAAAATGAATTTCACAACAGATTATTTTCCTATAAATTTTTGGAACGAGTAACGAAGTTAAAATAGTATTAGTTCATCGTAAGTGAGGTGAATCCGACAAATTACGTAGGTCTAATTCCAGTTTGTAAATCAGAAAAAACCTACTCGCTCTCTGTAGCGTAATTATCGGTTTCAGTTGTTAAGTTGAAATCGTATAAAAAACAGTCTCTTTCACTTAAAAGGGTCCTGAACAATATAGAGTTCTGTAATTGACATGTCAAGGAGATCTGGTAAGTCGATAAATGGTTTTAAATTTATTCTCTAAAGTTGAAACTTATATATATTTTATACACAAAATGAAAATAAACCATATTAAGATAACTGTGTCGGAATCTGTTCCGTCACGTTGTAACTAGTTGTGGAGTGAAACAAAAGAAAGATAGTTTATTAATCTTTATCCTCTCGTTTGATTCGGGTTTCGTTCGTCTTCTTTTCTTTGTTACTTCTATTGTCTTTTTTATAGTTACTTTAATCTTGTACTTTTTTTATCTCTTTTAGTTATTTTGTTTCTAGACTAAGACTAATAAAAATTTTTAGTTTATTTAACTAGTGATTATCCTTCCGACCATTTTTTATTTATTCTATATGTTTTGTGTTCGAAATCTTTAGTTTGATCCTTATAGTGACGAGTGATGTACATGATCTCTTATGATACTTGTTGATGTAGGAACATTTAGACTGTTGTACTTTCTTTACCTGGTTATAGTGTTTGGTGATTTTGAGTTGGATCCACTTTCTATGTTGGACTTAACAGGATATTGGCAATTTCTTTAACTTTAAATTCTTTGATTTCTTTAAATTTACATTAAAATTTCAAAGGTTTTCTCTATAGAACTCCAGTTCTACCAAAATGACCTCTTAAGATGTTTGAACATTTCTACTAAGATTGTACTTTAAATAAGGTAAAGAACGTCTTTTAACTAATCCTCCCTTTTTAAGGTTAAGCATAATACTTGAACCGTAGTAGGACTATAATTTTGGTCCTTTTCTCTCAGGTTGTTTCTTTTGATGTCTGGTTATAATGAGTCTGGAGTAAAAGAACCGGAGGTTTTAGTGACGTCTACCACTGACGTCGGTACTTTAATTTTCTACGAACGAGGGACCTTCTTTTCGATACTAGTTGGATCTGTGGTATAATTTTTCGTCTTTGTAATGAAACGGTTGTTGCCAGGTAGATCAGTTTCGATACCAAAAAGGTAATCAGTACATGTCTACACTCAACCCGGTATTTCTTTCGACTCGTAGTTTCTTAACCACGAAAACTTGACACCACAACCTCTTCTGAGAACTCTCAGGGAACCTGACGTTCCTCTAGTTTGTTCAGGTAGGATTTCCTTTAATCAGGACATATAAGTAACCTTCCTGACTACGACTTTTAGATTATGAAACCGGTAGACTATACTTGTCAACTGAGTAACCTTTTCTGGGATTGCTAACGTTTCTTATGTGTGACCCCTTTCGTATGAGAGAAGTAATTTACTACAATCCTTTTGCCATAGATATACGTTTTCTTATGTTCACCTATAAATGAAATGTGGTATGTGTTTTTAGTTGAGTTTTACCTAATATTAGAATTTAATCCTGGATTCTGGCACTTTAAGGAAATTCTTTTACGTTCCTTTTTAGAAAAACTGTAAACGATACCGTTACTAAAGAACCTTTCTTGTGGTTATAGTGTCTATCATTTTCGTTTTTATCTGATCACCCCAATGTACTTTGACTTTTCGAAGTGGAGTCACTCCCTTTGTTAGTTCTTTTACTTTCCGTTGTATGTCTTACCTTGTTCCATAAACGTTTGGTATGTAAAATCCTCCTTATCACAAGTTTTTCGCATTCCTGGAAGATATTGAGTTATCGTTCTTTGTTTATTAGGCTTAAAAATTTACATGTTTTCTTGATTTATCCGTAAAAAAAAATTTCTTTCGTATGTTTACCGGTTTTTCATGAACTTTTTCGCGAGTTGTAGTGAAAGGTAGTCGACTTACTTTCGGTTTTGGTTTTATTCTATAGTGGGAAGTGGACAACCTTACCGATAATAAATTCTTTTTCCTTTTTCAATTCACAACTCTCTATGTATCTTTTCTCTTGAGAACCTGTCAATCACTCTTACATTAAACCTCGTCAATGATGTTTTTGTCATACCTCTAAAGAGTTTTTACTATTTATCTTGATTGGACACCAACTCGTTAGGGTGAAGACTCATAATTTATGGGTTACCTTGACTATATTCCTAAAGTTTCTCTATAGATATAAGGGTTCAAGTAACGTCGTAATAAGAGTAAGTCGTAATAAGAACCGTAACAATAATAAAAGTTCTACACCTTCTTTGAATTTATTAGTACCAACCTACTTATTTATTTCTTTTCCACTATATACGTATATCAAAATATAATAAGTCGGAAATTTTTCTTCCTTTAGGACAGTAAATACTTTTGTACCTATTTAGGTCTCCTGTAATACGATTCACTATATTCGGGTTTTGTTTTCCGGTATATAATGTACTATGGTTTTTACCGTAACATTGTACATATGACAATACATTCTTAGCTTAGCGGTCAGATACAGACTACGTCCTATGTCGTACGAACCCCGACCACGTGTCACTACTGGGTCTCTCTACAATACCCCTCCCTCCACCCTACCCCCAAGTACAAACCCTTGCGTACATGTGGGCACCACCTAAATACAGTTACATACCGTTTTGGTTATGTCATAACATTTCATTTTATCTCATTTTTATTTTTAAAAAATTTTTTTTCTTTCTTTATCTGAGTATCTCCTTTTCTCGTATCACCATCAAAAGCTTCACTTCACTTCACTTCACTTCACTTCACTTCAACGAGTGAGCACAGGCTGAGAAACGTTGGGGTACCTGATGTTGGAGGGTCCGAAGAGGCATGTACCCTAAAAGGTCCGTTCTCATGACCCCACCCAACGGTAAAGGAAGAGGTCCCCTGGAAGGGTTGGGTCCCTAGCTTGGGACCAGAGGACGTAACGTCCGTCTGTGAAATGGGAGACTCAGTGATCCCTTCAAAAGCTTCCGACTTCCATTTCGTCTTCTCCCTCATTATAAGTTTTACATCTTTTTAAATCAATGTTTTTTCTTTATTCAGGATCCCTAGACAATATGTCGTATTGGGGTATTTTCTTCTGGTTAAGAAAGGTTCACATCCTCTCTAAAGTTAGTTAAAAATGGTTTTATTCCCATTCTAAAAACATATGTATCTCCTCGAATAGAATTTTAATTATACCGTCCCATATGTGAGGTCGATTAGGTTATAATTGTTTCATATTATTTCACCCAGTTTAGTGAGAAGGACTAAAATTCCGGATAACATGTCAATGTGACTATTCCTGTTACAATATAATCACCTCCTTATCTGTGGACTTAGTTATCTTGTATCTTTTTAGATTTTTATCCGTGTATGTTTATGCCGTGTAACTAAAAAAATACTTTCACGTTTTTGTTAAGTTACCTACTACTGACTCTTCAAATAAATGTAGGTCTCTATTAGTAAAAAAGAATTAATACGTGAATTAATCATTTCTTTTACAGGATGTCTTCTTACCTATTTATTTTACTCCACATATGTATATATATATATATATATATATGTGTGTGCTTTATAATGAGTCGAAATCTTTCCTTACTTCAACACTGTAAAAGTCTGTGTACCTACCTGGATGTGTCGCACTATGTCTCACTTCATTCAGTATTTCTCTTTTTGTTTATAACATATAATTACGTAAAGACACCTTAGATCTTTTTACGATATCTACTAGAATAAACTTTCCGCCTTTATCTCTGTGTCTACATCTCTAGTTTTCATACCTATGGTTTCCCAATCCCACCCCACCCTACTTGACCCTCTAACCCTAACTGTACATATATGATAACTATGATACGACTTTCTAGGGGACCTTATCATATACCGTTGGGTGAGGTCATAAGAACGGACCTTTTAAGGTCCCTGTCTCCTCTGATCGTTCGATGACCCAGCGTTTTTCAATCTGTACTGACTCGCTGATTCGTGTGTGTGTGTGTGCATTTTATCTATGATTACTCTTGTATGACATATCGTGTCCTTTTAGATACGTTACGAGACAACACTGGATTTGTCCTTCCTTAAAAAAATTTTTTTACACCTATACCCATAGTCAAGTCAAGTCAGCGAGTCAGCACAGGCTGAGAAACGCTGGAGTACTTAGCGTCGTGCGGTCCGGAGGGACAGGCAGTGGTTGTGGGTCTCAAGTGAGTTTGAGTACAGGTAGTTCAGTCACTACGGTAGGTCGGTAGAGTAGGAGACAACAGGGGAAGAGGAGGACGGGGGTTAGGGAGGGTCGTTGTTTCAGAAAAGGTTACTCAGTTGACAAACGTACTCCACCGGTCTCATGACCTCAAAGTCGAAATCGTAGTAAGGAAGGTTTCTTTAGGGTTCCGACTAGAGGAAATCTTACCTGACCAACCTAGAGGANACAGGCAGTGGTTGTGGGTCTCAAGTGAGTTTGAGTACAGGTAGTTCAGTCACTACGGTAGGTCGGTAGAGTAGGAGACAACAGGGGAAGAGGAGGACGGGGGTTAGGGAGGGTCGTTGTTTCAGAAAAGGTTACTCAGTTGAGAAACGTACTCCACCGGTCTCATGACCTCAAAGTCGAAATCGTAGTAAGGAAGGTTTCTTTAGGGTTCCGACTAGAGGAAATCTTACCTGACCGACCTAGAGGAACGTCAGGTTCCCTGGGAGTTCTCAGAAGAGGTTGTGGTGTCAAGTTTTCGTAGTTAAGAAGTCGTGAGTCGAAAGAAGTGTCAGGTTGAGAGTGTAGGTATGTACTGTTGTCCTTTTTGGTATCGGACCTGATCTGCCTGGAAACAACCGTTTCATTACAGAGACGAAAAGTTATACCATAGATCCAACCAGTATACATACCAACTAATTGAAACGATACATCCTCTTTGATTGTGTTGTAACATTTGGTTGATATGAGGTCATTTTTAATTAAAATTTTACAGACTGGTACGTGGAGGCTCTAAGCACATGAGTAAAGTAACAAGTATGTAATCTACACAAGAGTATACGAATAATACTTTTTGTATATGTTCAGTGTATGTTAAAATTTCATATTTTATTTCTACATTACTCTCTAAATTTTTTAATAAAGGCATGGTGTTACCTAGTAGAACATATGTGTGAATCCTACGTTTGTAAATGTTAAACTACTATTGAAACATTTACTTCTCTTTCAATAAATTTCCTAAATAAGGAAAACGAAATCATAGTGAAACCCCAAGTGAAAAACCGGGAATTTAGTGACGGGACTTTATAATGTTTCCTGATTTATTGTATCCACTATCAGAGTGTCACAATCAGTCTTGTGTAGTACTAAGAGATCTCTTAACAAAGACATAATAATTATCACCTTTGAAGTGGTCAAAGATCTCCGTTCTCTTTACACTTCTTAGAACCCACACAAGTAATAAAAATTTTACACACACTAATGTCATCCTGACTCACGTCTTTTGATTTTACATCAAAAAATTAAGAGAATTGGTTAGAGGGGAATGTGATAGTAGTAATATAGAGAGACGTTTTATAAATCACTAACTCTTGACATTCAACAAATACCTTATGTATGTACATATAAATTTATAAGTCATGATGACTTTCTACTACTCCTGGATGACTTGATTTATACAAATAGTATTTTATAAATACAGAAGACAAATAAAAAAGATACCGAATACTTTGTCAAGTCTTGCTTATTTAGGTACTCCCAAGTAATTCTGTCCCATCACGACGTAATATAAAGAAGAATACCCTGGTTGTCTATATAAAATCATTCATTTATAATCTTTATTACAAAACATGTATCCTGTGTTGTCGGTTATTGTTTATAAGATTTACGTATTACTTCTTGTGACACTTCCTCCTGAAGGTTGTTTATACCACTTTAAAAATCTTGTTCATGTACAAGTGTTTATTGGGGGAAATTTTTATTAAATTGTCGTTGTTTTTCCAGGTTTATTTCTAATTTTTTATGATAAATGAGGTTTTGGTCTCTCCAGTTGGAGGACGGTTTCCTAGACCACTTTTGAATAGACTACGTTTTGTCAAAACCCGGTTGAATTCTTTCCTACGACCATGGAGTACATATAATGTCAACATAATCCACATTCACTCTTTGATGATGACCCTACAGATCCAAGACTATCTATTTTCGATTTTTATTTGCCTCCACCAAACCACCATTTTACTTTTTATGTATGAAAGAGTTCAGTAGTCATATCCGTCCCGATCTTGTCAGTAGTAGATTGGACCGGAAAAGTATTCTTTTTTCTTCTCGATCTTTTTTTTTATTATAGAACCGATGAGATATTTGACGAAATCGTTAATACACCGTAGATTGTATTTAAAAATCGTTCTATTTACTAGATGAGTTTTATCTTTCTTCTTCGACTTAAGATTCTCCTGAATGGTAGTTGTCTTGTTTTGCAACAACAAATCAACGATTCATTACAGGTTGAGTAAACGGTGGGGTACCTGGTATCTGGTAGTACACTAAAGGGTCCTTTCTTTTGACCTTACCCAAAGGTAAGGGAAGAGGTCCCCTAGAAGGGGTGGGTCTCTAGCTTAGACGTAGACGAAGTAACCGTACACCTAAGAAATACTGACTCGGTGGTCCCTTCGGGGCCAGTTTTGTATAAGAATCAGATTACTTTTTATAAACTACCCCTTTTTTTTTTCTATTGAACCTGACGTAACGAGTCTCAGAGTCGAGAAACCCGAGGTAAGTCGTCGGTACCAGGATCTGTGACTTAAACATTGTAATCAAAGATCGTAGTAGTCCTTTTGGAATGGATTACGAGCAATTTATATGTAGTCGGGATTTCAGTGCGAATGTAAGGGTGTACAGTAAAAGAGGTATCTTTACTCTTTTACAAATTGTCATAGGATACATACAGAAACATCGAGAGGATCTCTCGACCGACCGACAGAATAATTGGAAATGTACAGTCCCGGTTTTTATCACGAACTGTGTCTCGTATCTGAGGTATTTATATATACGTAACTGACGTGTCTACTTGTATTTCTTTCAGCTCCTCCTGTAAGATGAATATCGTGAGACACTGTATACCTGAATTTATCTTGAATGGGATGAATTTTGTATTCATTTGTCTCCTTTATCCTGACGTCGTTTTAGACTGTTTTCTATTTTGTCCCTTTAAACATATGTTAATTTATGTACCTCCCTTTGTATTGAGAATACTTTATCTTTAATACTGTTATTTAATTTACTTTCTCTATTATTGTCTTATCCCTTTATTTAAATTTTACCTCATTTTGAATGTTTGTTCGGGTTTTTTCTTTCTTAAGACAGATGAAAAGTCTTCTAGTCTAGTTACTGTACCCCGTCTCTAAAGTCTTTTAATGTGTATTATGTGTCTTTTCGTCAACATTTTTTACATTAACAACAACAAGTCAACGTATCAACACAAGTTAAGAAACGTTGGGGTACCTGACATCGTGCGGTCCGAAGAGACAGAAGGTAACAGAGAACCTCAAACGAGTCTAATTACAAGTAACTCAACCACTACGATATATTCATAGAGTAGGAGACGACGGGAGAAAAGAAAAACGGAAGTTAGAAAGGGTCGTAGTCCTAGAAAAGGTTACTCGACCGAGAAGTTTAGTCCAACGGTCTCATGACCTCGGAGTCGAAGTCGTGATCAGGAAGGTTACTGATAAGTTTTTCCATTATTTTCCCTCTTTTTTTAATAGGTTGTATTCCTAATAATATTGAATACGGATCGTTCCTTCCAACTCGATCATTTGTTCTTTTTTTACGTTTATATTAATTTTCTTTTAATAGAACTTTACTTTATTTACACGTAGAGGTTTCATAAGTGACTCCAGACGAACAATCTTTTTATGTTTGTTCGTTCGTTTTTTTTCGTTCCTAACTGTTAGTATTTAAGATAAACAGTGTTTAAAATATGAATCGAATGAATTCTTCAAAAGTCGATTTTCTTAACGAGGATATTTCCTTTTATTTGTTTATACAAATGGTGGGTTGAGAGAAACCGTTGATTCGACAACTGTCACCCCGTCACAGGTTTCGACTCCCTACTTATGTCTAGTTTTAACGTCTATGCACAATTGTTATTTTTCTGTAAAAGTTCATGTAGTGGGTACATAGTAAAATTTAAAAAACAAACTTCACTAGTTCAGTTTACTTTCTAATTAGTTTCCTAAAAGTATCGTTTTAATACTTTTATTCACTGATTATTTTATAATTCTTTACAATGTATATAAAATTGGTATTTCATAAATGAATACGTATTAATGTAAAATTAAGTCTCCATTTATGTTTACACACACACACACATACACACAGACACGAGTCAGCGAGTCAGTACAGGTTGAACAACATTCGTGTACCTGACATCGGGTGGTCCGGGGAGACAGGCACTTTAAAAGGTCTGCTCTTATGATTTCACCTAACGGTAAAGAATGAGGTCCCGTAGAGGGGATGGGTCCCTAAATTGGGCGTAGAGAACACAGAAGACACAACCGTCCCCTTACGAAGTGGTCACGTGGTGTACCTTTCGGGATTTATACTCATAGATAGTGTCAACACCGACATTTTATCTTACATTTACATTAAATGGAAAGAAGAATTTGGTCAATCTCCTCAAAGAAAACATCTTCACTTTTAAAAAGACATCCGTACATATTAGGACTGCAGTCCCTGATCGCTAGAATGACTAGAGGTGACTAGGGTGACTAGTGATACGTATACCAATGTGGATCAGAACCTAGAGTGAGACGTGACCGTAGTCGACGACAACAGACCACAGTGAACTCGGGAACAAGGTACAAGGTACAAGGAGACGGAAACGGGAGAGTCATAAAAACGTAAAGGTCATAACGACTACCATTTCCACCATTCCCACCCTCAAGATTTAAAAATCTATAAACGGAAGTGGATAATCGGTAACAGAAGTCTAATAACCAGATCTGTGTAAAGAGGGGTAATCACTCATAGATATTCTTCAACCTCCGAGAGACCTAAACCTTCATACTTCGGTTTAGAGACCATGTGACATATTCATGTAAAACCCTCCAGAGACTCTCTTTCAATAGAAAGAATTTATGTGTGTACTGGTATATGTATATACGTATGTGTAGTCTCAAAAACTAGACGTCCTCCATTACATCTTTATCGTCGAAGAATCCTGACGGTCGATTTCTCGTGGTCCGAAGAGTGTAGACTCGAAGGAGAAAGATGCCAAGACACAATCACCATTTCTTAGGTTGACGGTAACGTCCTCTGTGTCTTTACGTCCAAGTTAGGGACCTAGTCCTTCTAAGACACCTTATCCTTTACCGTTGTGTGAGGTCATAAGAACGGATCTTTTAGGGTACCTGTCTCGCCGGACCGTTCGATGTCAGGTACCCCGGTGTTTCTCAGTCTGTCCTGATGTTCGTGTATCAGTACCAAATCCAGAGGTACGAAAAGAGAAATCATTATTTAGTCAAATACTTTTGTTCCTGTTGGAAAAGAACATTTATTTCAGTTTAAACAAACCGAAAGTTTGGTGACAGGGTTAGAACCTTGAATTTAGAAAGAAAACTTTGAACTTTGACTTCTTACTTAAAAAAACAAGATCAGTCATGGACGAAAACGAGATTAAAGGTCATAAAGAGGAAAAGGTTAATGTGGAACCTTTATGAGTATTTATAATGAGGAAAACAAATAATTATAAAAACAACTCAAACCACAGAGAAAGTACCACGGTCAAAAGAACTTGTCAGTTGTTAAGAACAAATAGAAGAGTATAAACAGAACTCTAGGAGAGAAACGGACACCACGAACAATACCTTGTGACCGTCCCCACCGGAATAGAAACCTCAAATCCACGGTTTAGTCGACCCAAACTGTTTGGTAAACGTACAGTTTGAAGTCAAATTCAATAAACGATTACATCCATGTGACAAATAGTCTAAAGTTACATGTGAAAATGAGGAAATTTTCACTTTACTTGCACGATCAGTAGGTCAATACAGACTGAGAACCACTGGGGTACTTGACATCGGACGGTCAGAGGAGACAGGTACCTTAAGAAGTCCGTTCTTATGACCTCACCCATCGGTACGGAAGAGGTCCCCTAGAACGGTTGGATCACTAGTCTTGGGTCCAGAGGACGTAACGTCCGTCGAAGAAATGGTAGACTCGGTGGTGACGAAATCTTGACACCCGTTTATAAGGTTGATGAGTGATAAGTCAGTTGGCATTCTTTGTGTTCCCTGTTAGGGAGTCGACGAGGTTTACGTCGAGTGGTCCTTTACTGGGATTGTAAGAGGAAGGGAGGTGAAGAAGGAAACAAGAGGTTCGAGTCGAAGGGTTTTAGTGGGGGTAGTGGACTCATAGGAAAGGGACTATAAGGGATTAAAGATAAAGTCGTCAAGTAGTTCTAAAGACGACATCATAGGAACGACTAACGAATAGTCGTCTCATTTCCTAATTTCTTTTTTTCCTATTCCCAAATTCACCAAGACCCTCTCCATAGTAAAGATATCTCTCGACTCCTTTTACTCAGTATAATAAAATATATTATAATATATTGTATTATTTAGACACGCTGATCATAGGGTCCGTCACCCTGATCGTTCAAATTTCTACGACTCTCTTTTAATGAAAATGGGACAAGTTCCTTAAGTCACCATGACCTCTCATCGTACGACCACCTTGACTCTCTTCTTTTTAGTAGTGACACGGTACCATTCTTATTATTTGTGTGTAATTTTTCGTTAGGTTTTATCTTATTCTACTTGTGTGTTCTTCCCAGGATAGCCGTACCCTCTCTAATTTAGAGTGGACCACTTAGTCCGTTCTAAGTCACTTTCTGAAATGTCCTTCCCCGAATAAAGAACAAATACTTCGTCACACTCGAACAAACAAGTGGGAAGATACACTGAAGTTGCTTCCTCGGTAGTGACCACTTCGAGACGAGAACAGACTCACCATATTCTACAGAGTGATGATACAACTATAACGTCGATCGTCTCCTTTTCCTTCCATTTCCCGTAATAGAGAAGAATTATTCCTACTCTGAACTTTTAGTGTGTGTAGAGAATGTGAAGTAAGGTAAAATCAGTGCTCCCGACGACGACGACGACGACAACGATTCAGCGAAGTCAGTACAGGCTGAGACATACTGGGGTATCTGCCGTCGGATGGTCCGAGGAGACAGGGACCCTAAGAGGTCCGTTTTTGTGACCTCACCCAACGGTAAAGGAAGAGGTTACGTACTTTCACTTTTCACTTTCCCTTCAGTAGTACACCCGATGAATCGACGTTTAGTTTCAAACCTTCACATTAGAAATAACACTCAATGTAAGATGGATCGATTTTACATAAAGAGACCTCGTCCTTTTTAAGTGACAATCCCTTTTACTCTTTACATACGGTACGAAAGATTTTTTTTGATAAGTATTAAAATTATTGTTTTTAGATAGTTGATATCGTGTCAATTTTGAGATGACTATATATTTAAAGTTAAGAGGATTGGCAGATTTGTTTGTGTAAGTAACAACTCACCACGATTAAGGTGGAAAGTAATATAAATTAAATCCATAATACACCTTGTGAGAAACTGAACAAGTCAATGAACTGATTATCTAACATCGGATTTAATTCATCTGTGAGATGTAGGTTTGTGTCTATGAAATATCCGATGGACAGTTTAAGGTTTAATATAATTTATTTTAAAAATAATGAAATCAGAGGTAGTGGAAGTACCTAAAAATATAAGGGTAAATATTCCCAGATACGATAAAGTCTAAACTACCTATACGTATCTTATACTTCGTTAGATATAAATACAAGGAACGTTTCCGGTCTTCGACTGATTTGTGTAGATCTTTAACGAGGACAAGTTTCCATCAACATGTGCAGTACTTATGTAATAACGACGACGTCGTAGACGTTACGTAAACCGTGTTTGACGACGTCTGAAAGTCGTCTGACGTCGTTTAACATTTATATACGACGAGGAGTTAGGTTCTCCCTTGATAATGTATAAAAAAAGTACTTTCATACCAGGAGTTTAATCATACATTACATGACGTTATTTTTGTGTTTTGGCTCATGATAAATAATGTTGACACCACTGAAAAATTTAATTACCCCGTAATTAAAGTTACGACGACGACGACGATTCAGCGAAGTCAGCACAGACTGAGAATCGCTGGGGTGCCTGACGTCGGATGGTCCGAGGAGACAGGTACCCTAAAAGGTCCGTTCTCATGACCTGACCCCACGGTAACGGAGGAGGTTAATTAAAGTTATTAAGATATGTTTACGATAAGACGTTTTATCAAATGGGATATAATAGTTACTGTGGTTTTATAACTAAAACTTACTTTGAATTTACAGTAAGAACTGAATTATTTTATCATCAAAACACCGATCTTATAGTAGGTGTTTGTGATATTTACGTATACCTTCTTTATTAAAGATCAAAAGTTTTGTCGATTTTATGACAACATAATGAACGTAACAGACATATTATTACTTATCAGTATCGATTTGTTATCTTAATTTCTTCGTCTACAAAATTGATAGTCCGTTCAAAAGTATTAAAAAAATTTATTTATTGGAATTTAATTACGTACTTTTACACTTTTCACTTTCATAATCAGTGAGACAGCACAGACTGAGAATCATAGGGACACCTGACATCAGACGGTCTGAGGAGACAGGTACCGTAAGAGGTCCGTTCTTGTGACCTCACCCAACGATAAGGGAAGAGGTCCCTAGAGGGGTTGGGTCCCTAGATTGTGTCCAGAGGACGTAACGTCCGTCTAAGAAATGGTAGACTTGGTGTTCCCTTCGGGGTTTCATATCATCAGTTCTTTATTAGTGTTACTTTTTAGTGAAGATTAAATGTAGAGAACTAGTCAAACAGAACTTTTTTCAGCACTTTTTGATATTAACTATAATAGTCTTTATATTTTGTAACGTAACTATTCTTTTCTTAAGATATTTTTACTTTGTCTTCTTACTTAAGAACTTTTATTCTTTAAACTATCGATTGTATAAGTTCTTTTTAAGTTCAACAATCTTTAACGTAGTAGATCCTCCTTTTATCTTTCTGTTTATATAGTTTTTATCCCTCCTTTCTATTTTAATTTGAGTTACGTCCCTTTTAATTTCAGTTAAACTTATTGTCTTTATGAACTTTTTTATTTTTCCTTATAAAGGTTTCTTAAGGAAATTTTTCTAAAGGGTGATGTTTCTTGAATTAAGGTATAACTATTCTCGGTGTTTCATAAGAGGAGTAACTTATTTTTAATAGGTATGGTTACGTCGTAACGTTTTATAGTCTTGTTACACCTATGGTTCTTATAAGATTTTTGGAAGGTTATCCTTTTTGTTTAGTCTATACTTCCCTTTTTTTCTTTTGTGTCGGAACCCGAAGAGTTGTCGTTGAAGTCGATGATCCTTTGTTAGTCGTTTAAGAAGTTATGTAAATCTCCTTTACTTAACGTTTAATTTTTTTTTTAAAAAAAAACTGACGTAGTGTGTCGGACAACCTAGAATCAAGGGATTAGTCACTAACTTGGGTGTGAGGGAACGCAACATTGTCGTCAGAATTTGTTACCTGACAGTCCCTTCGGGGTTCAAGGTTTAATTTTATAATATAAATTACTTTAAGAGTTAGTAAACATTCCCGTTTAAAAAGAATATTCTCACTTTTTCTTTAATGTGGAGTACGCGGAAGACTCCTCTTGTTCCTTATTACACAGAGTCATTTTGTTCCTCTATTTGTTTTTTTATTTTTAGACTCATCGTATCTTCTGTTCGTTCCCCTTAAAGATTTCATTTTCACTTCCTTCAAGGGACGACGACGACGACGACTCAGCGAAGTCAGCACAGGCTGAGACACGCTGGGGCTGGGGCATCTGCCGTCGGGTGGTCCGAGGGGGTAGGGACCCTAAGAGGTCCGTTCTTGTAACTTCACCCAACGGTAAAGGAAGAAGTCCTTCAAGGGACTCACTGTCAAATAAGTAGTCTCACTCTTTCTTTAGACAAGATAACCTCGTCCCTTTTTCTTTTTTTTTTCACATACTTCTTTTCGATCGTCTGTCCCTTTCCTTCTCTTTCCTCTACTTTTATTTTCGTCTCTTTACTATTTAGTAGACCAGAAACCGTCATAAACAATTGTAATGACATTTAAACCGACCGGACAATCTCATAAATCCCCTTTTTATATCGTTAACCATGTGATTCTTTTCTTATTTTTACTCTGTTGTTAGTCGACATCCATTTTAATTTACATAAAAAAAAATTTTCTTCATCAAAGTATCAGATGATGTCCCGAGTCATTAAACGTATTAGGATCAACCTCTTCCTTTACCGTTGGGTGAGGTCACAAGAACGGATCTCTTAGGGTCCCTGCCCCCTTGGACCACCCGACGGCAGATATGCCAGCGTGTCTCAACCTGTGTTGACTGCACTGAATCATCATCGTCGTCGTCATTACATTCATGATTACGAAAATGGTTCTAAATACTATATTAATATGACCCTTCTATTCTCCTTCCTAACAATCGAATAGGTTTTAGAATAGACGATATTAATTTTCGAATTAACGACAACGACAAATCAGTGAGTCAGTACAGGTGAGAAAAAGTTGGGGTAGTTGACATCAGGTGGTCCGAGGACAGGTACCCTAAACGGTTCGTTCTAACGACCTCACCCAACGGTAAAAGAGGAGGTCCTCTAGAAGGGTTGAGTCCCACTTGGGTACAGAGATACAGAGGACGACACGTTCACCTAAGAAATAGTGACTCGGTAGTCCCTTCGGGGACTTTTCAAATTATCTAAGACAGTTTTAATTGGTTAGTTCTCTTTAGACTTATACGTGTCTAAAATCTTCATACCTACATTTATGGTCCTTTCCTCGATTTTAGACGTTTTTGTCGGTGGAGACCTTTCGTACTGTTACCTCTTCTCCACGACCTATTTCTATAAAAATTTATATTACGGATGTGAAAAATAATATACCCCCGAAAGGTCCACGGAGTCACCATTTTTAGGTAAACGGTCACGTCATCTATGACCTCTGAACCCAAAGTAGGGTCCCAACCCTTCTGGGAGACCTCCTCCTTTATCGTTGGGTGAGGTCATAAAACGGATCCTTTAAGATGCCTGTCTCCTTGGACCACCCGATGTCAGGTACCCCAGAGTTTCTCAGTCTGTACTGATTCGTTGATTCGTTTGTCCGTAACATAATGTACCCGTCCGCAGTTATTCCACGTTCATCTTTTACCGAGGAGGTGACGAGAAAGTTTACGTTAGACGTCATAGAAAAAAGGAGATAGGGAACCCATTTTAAAGATTGTCAAGGTTAATCATAAAATCCAATAAGAGTCGGTCATTTTACAGGAGACCAGTAAAAATCTAGATTCGTATTATTGATGGATCAGGTCTGAGTCCAGTATAAATGTCTCGAGGTGTCAAAAGGGGTAAAATTTGGACAAGAGTTAGGAGTCCTAACAAAATCCTACCCTCGGACGTCACTTCCAACCCTCACCACTACCCTCTCTTACCTTCCGAAGAGACAATTTACAAAAAGGAAAAGGGAGTGAGAGACTAAAAAACAAAACACCCATCATTAAAGGGTCCCCATAAAAAAAGACCCCGAGGGGATTTAAAAAACCGACACTTGTCATTACCGAGAGATAATAATCAACAAGAGAATCCTACTGTGTAACTCAAAGACATGGTTTATTGTCAAAGTCAGAAATTTTACATGATAAAATTGAACCGCAATCTGGTACATGTGGAAGACCCAGGTGTCTCGAGTACCCTTTCAGAGTGTAAGGATGGTCTGTTTTACCTTTATAACGAGAGAATATTCCTTATTTTTATAGTCTTTTCGAAGGAGACAAACGGGACGACGGTCTCGTTGAGGTGGATGATTTAAAGTCGAAATCCGAAGGGTCTATACCGGTCAATGGTCTCTAATACAGGGAAATTTTAGATTCTCTATTTGTTTAATAGTCTTACTAGGAAAGTTCCTGGGAGAGTACGTAGAACTCACCTTTCGTAGGGTGGGGGAGGTGGAATATCTCCATTTTTAGTGTGTCGTGTGCCGTCATGAGAGGTTCTTAGGAGAAAAGGTCAAGGAGTCGGAGGGAAAAATAACGTCCTACACCAACCACCACCAAATCAACGATTCAACACTAGATGAAAACGTTAGGGCACCTGACATCGGACGATCCGAGGAGACAGGTACCTTAAAAGGTCCGTTCTTATAACCTCACCCAACGGTAAAGGAAGAGATCCCCTAGAAGGGTCGTGTCCCTAGTTTGGGTCCAGAGGACGTAACCGTCCGTCTAAAAAATGTCGACTCGGTTGACCTTTCGGGGTAACGTCCGTCACCTTCCAGTAGTTTCGACCCTCTTAGTCAAGGTGACAACCGATCAAACATGTTGTGTCTAGACATTCGTGAGTCGAAGTCTTATTTCCCCATAAACCAACGTTAACAAAACAAGAACCGGAAACTCGTAGTCTATTTTGACATTTTCGACAAAGTAATATAATAAGACGACGTAATCGAGAAACCATGATAAAAAACTTGATACACGTAAAAATTAAACCTGATTTTTCCTTCCAATAAAAAAGATTTCTTCTCGTTTTCATTACTCTGGGTGGTATATTCAGTTTATTATCTAATATTAGGACTCAGAAAAACAGTTTAAAGAACTATTTCCTTCTGAACTTTTACTATATCCATCGTTTAAAGTCCATTCTAAGCCCCAGTCTAGACGTTTTCAGTTTGAGTTTACGGGTGTTCTTGGACTGTCGATACTTCATCTCATTGTTTATTTCATCCAATGGGACTGTTTTTGATACCACGTTAAGAGTATAGGGGGGTTTTATTTCTTTATTGTAATTTTTTTACACTCGGTTCCTATACGATTAATTGACTACCTCTTTAGGAAAGTTTACAAATACATAATTATATAGTTTAGTGGTTATATGATGTTACACGTGAACTTTATGGAATGTTAAAAATTTAGTCAAAATGGAGTTATTTCAACTTTTAATTTTTCGTTTTTTTTTTTTTATGTCACGTTCACATGACTCGTCACTATTAGTACAGTCCTTTATACTCTCTCACGCCCCTAAGACTCTCGGACGTGTTCCATTTCGTCTATCGATGATGAGTCAACGTCGACTAACAATACGTCACTAAATTTTAGGAGTCGAATGTTTTTCTTTGACTAAAATACATCTGAAAGAAAAAATTTTTAAACAAACTGTTGATTAACTTTTATTGTACTTGGTAAAAGATTTCTTTTTATTTGTAATTTTTCTTGAACAGAGAGTCGGTCTATGTCGTACATCAGTTTAGAAGTCTACAGAAACGTATTAAAGTATATAGTCACGATAATTTATCTACTTAATAAAGGGTATTATGAAAAGTTAAAAGAGGTTCTAATATTTGGGATCTAATGTTCTGGTGGTCAGTTCCACTGAATTAGGTGAGTTGTTTATAAATAGTTTATGGATATTAACATGTTCCGTGATAAATTCCGTGATCCCCTTTTTTTCGGGACAAAAGCACCTTGATTCAGACAACCGTTTAATCGTAATCCCTTCTTCGTAACAGAAATATTCGTAGTAACAACCAAAAATGATTCACAAATAAATTAGGAATATTATTTTATTATTACTTCAATGTAACCAGAGGATTAAAATGTCTACTCTTTTATCTTCAGAGTTTCTGTAATTCCTGGAACTAATTGAATTGTGGTTATAATTTACCGTGTTATCCCCGAACTTGAATTGACAGATTGAATTCCTGAGATGTAAATACGACTTACTTCTAGTTATTTTACTGTACAAACCTTGAACTTGATTATATCTTTCTGATGTGCACTTTTTTTTAACTATACTACTAGTGTGTTCGTAGTTTTTTCACACTGTAGTCCTTAGTGTTAGTCCTATAATCCTTTATCGTTTATGTCTATGTGTTCGAAGTACAAGTCAATAGTCTTTATTTCTTTAAGAAATCTGTTTGTGTACTGTTCATACGTTCACCACTTGCTGAGTCGATCCAACGTAAGTCAAGTCAGTGAGTCAGTGAGTCAGCACAGGTTGAGAAACACTGGGGTACTTGGTGTCGTGTGGTCCGGAGGGACAGGTAGTGGTTGAGGGTCTCAGGTGGCTTTGGGTACAGGTAACTCAACCACTACGGTAGGTTGGTAGAGTAGGAGACAGCAGGGGAAGAGGAGGACGGGAGTTAGAAAGGGTCGTAGTCCCAGAAAAGTTTACTCAGTCGAGAAGCGTAGACCACCGGTTTCATAACCTCAAAGTCGAAGTTGTAGCCAGGAAGGTTACTTGTGAGTCCTGACTAGAGGAAATCCTACCTGACCAACCTAGAGGAATGTCAGGGTCCCTGAGAGTTCTCAGAAAAGGTTATGGTGTCAAGTTTTCGTAGTTAAGAAACCACAAGTCGAAAGAAATATCAGGTTGAGAGTATAGGTATGTACTGATGACCTTTTTGGTATCGAAACTGATCTACCTGGAAACAACCGTTTCATTACAGAGACGAAAGATTATACGACAGATCAAACCAGTATTGAAAGGAAGGTTCCTCATTAGTATCAAATTAAAGTACCGACGTTAGTGGTAGACGTCACTAAAACCTCGGGTCTTTTTATTTCAGTCGGTTCCAAAGGTGACAAAGGGGTAGATAAACGGTACTTCAACGTAATCTATGGTTTATTTTCCTCTGTACTTATTATCATCGAATATGATATGTCTATGAAACACAAATAATTGTTTTGATCTTCAGTTACAAAGGTTCAAACAAAGATCGTCAAACTGAAACAATTTTAGGGTCCACAAAAAGTTACGAAGGAGAGTCCGTTTACGTAGAAAGACCGAAGAGAAGAGACCGAACAATAGAGTTCCAGTGTTCACAGATTTACTCCTTCTCCCCACCTAAAAGAGACAGAGGGAAAACACACAGAAATGATCTTTCTTTACAACTAAGAAGATACACCGGTCTATGTAACAAAGAACTTACTTTAAAACCAAAATAATTTTTGTCCTTCTTTATTTGTCGGTAACCTATTCAGTGATTATTTTAGAAGGTTTTATTTTCTGAATGACACGGATAATATATGTACTATGAATTGTCATTTTTTTTTTTTTTTTCCCATGTTACGTTACTAAATACTGATGTTTTGGAATGAAAAACATTTATTAGGACTCAGTCTATCGAGTACCCCGAAGGGACCATCGGGTCGACCATTTCTTGGGTGGACATCACGTCCTCTAGGGCCAAGTTAAGGACCCAACCCTTCTAGAGGAGATCTTACCAATCCGATGGGTAAGGTCATGAGTACCCGAAGGGATCACCAAGTCTACCATTTCTTAGACGGACGTTAAGTCCTCCGGATCCAAGTTAGGGACCCAACCCTTCTAAGGGACCTCCTCCCGTACCGTTGGGTGAGGTCATAAGAACGGACCTCTTAGGGGTATCTGTGTCAGGGTACCCCAGAGTTTCTCAGTCTTTATTGACTCGTTGATTCGTGTCGTGTCTATCAAGTACCTAAGTTAGTCTACATAGTTTTCATTACTGGACGTTCTTTACTTTTCGGAAGATTTCTTTTCAGTGTCTACTTTTGAGTTTACGTTAGAACCGGAACATGTCATCCTTTCTGTCACATAAAGACGTGTCTTTTCTAGTTGGTATATCCATCACTGTAATATAAAATAAGGATGTTAAGAAATTGGAATGACCTCGATCCATATGTATGTCTGTGTAAGAAAAAATTATTCGTCACCTTAGTTCTATACGAACAGACTAAAGATCTTTGGTTAGGGAGGTAGAAAGTCAACGTCCGTCCGTCCTTTTATAGAGTTTTACTTTGACGGAGACATGGACCTTTGTTTTTTGCACATATGAACTAATTTTCTCACGACTAATAATCCAGGAAAAGAAGAAAAGGACACAAAGATGTCGAGACGTCTGTTTAATTTATACTTAAGGGGGTTAAGAGAGAAGTGTGTGTATAAAAAATTTTCTGTTGACACGGGAAAAAATAAAGATATAGAATTATAAAATGAAAGAGTAAACAAAGGTAAAAACGAAAAGAGTTTAGTTTATACTAAAATTTGTAACGCTCTAATAAATGTCTATGAGTCGTGTGTATAAATGTTATCCTCAGAAAAGGTTCAAATGATTGAGTTTCTTTTGTCCTTTATTTCCATTTATTTATATTGGTGTCTTGGAGTGGTCTTTCCTTTCGTTACCTAACATACAGACTAAATGAATGGGGAAAAGACGTCTATAAACTACAAGAAATTAACGAAGGGTTGGGTAAGACCGTCCACGACAGTCCCGAAACGGTATCAGGGGTTGGGAAACGATCAAAAGGGGTATATCGGGTGACAACAAGAAAAGGAGGGTTCTCGACTGTCAATTGTGGCAACCTACTCCCACAAAGTGTCCAACTAGAGACAAATGACCTTGGTCGTGTTCCTTTACGTCTTCTTAGGGAGATAGGTAGGTCTGGGTCACCTGGGGAGATTGTTTACCGACGAGACATGACTTCAAGATTTAAGGACAAGAGGACCGATACTGTTTCTATTGTGTCTTCGCTATGAACATGACAAGTTCTCAAGACACTCTAACTTGGTTTCAAAGGAAAATACTTTGAAAGGGAAAAACGAACGGAAATTTCCTGTCTTCACCATACCTGGATCGTCTTCGTCTTCTATAATTCTTCTCCACCGTTCTTATGTGTCTTCTTGACATGTTTTTTCTAGAAGTGCTGGACCTATTAGTACTACCACACTAGTGAGTAGATCTCGGTTTGTAGGACCTTACACTTCAGTTCGCCCGGAATCTTTCGTAGTGATGCTTGTTTCGATCACCTCCACTACCTTAAAGTCAACTCGATAAAGTTTAGGACTTTCTACTACGACACTCTCACGACGTGAGTTATACGGTCGTTTAAACCTTTTGAGTCGTCACCGGTGTCTTGACCTTTTCCAGTCAAAAGTAAGGTTTGGGTTTCTTTCCGTTACGGTTTGTTACGAGTTTAAGGGTGTGTTAACGTGAGTAGAGTGTACGATCATTTCATTACGAGTTTTAAGAGCTTCGGTCCGAAGTCGTTATGTACTTGGCACTTTAGGGACTACAAGTTCGACCAAAATCTTTTTTGTCTCCTTGGTCTCTAGTTTAACGGTGGTAGACGACCTAGTACCTTTTTCGTTCTCTCAAGGTCTTTTTGTAGATAAAGACGAAAAACTGATACGGTTTCGGAAACTGACACACCTAGTGTTCTTTGACACCTTTTTAGACTCTCTCTACCTTTATGGTCTGGTGGACTGGACGGAGAACTCTTTAGACATACGTCCAGTCCTTCGTTGTCAATCTTGACCCGTACCTTGTTGTCTGACCAAGGGTTATCCTTTTTGTCATGTAGTTCCTACATAGAACAGTGGGACGAATAAATTGAATATACGTCTCATGTAGTACTCTTTGCGACTTGACCTTCTTCGGGTTCGACCTTAGTTCTAACGACCCTCTCNTTACGAGTTTAAGGGTGTGTTAACGTGAGTAGAGTGTACGATCATTTCATTACGAGTTTTAAGAGCTTCGGTCCGAAGTCGTTATGTACTTGGCACTTTAGGGACTACAAGTTCGACCAAAATCTTTTTTGTCTCCTTGGTCTCTAGTTTAACGGTGGTAGACGACCTAGTACCTTTTTCGTTCTCTCAAGGTCTTTTTGTAGATAAAGACGAAAAACTGATACGGTTTCGGAAACTGACACACCTAGTGTTCTTTGACACCTTTTTAGACTCTCTCTACCTTTATGGTCTGGTGGACTGGACGGAGAACTCTTTAGACATACGTCCAGTCCTTCGTTGTCAATCTTGACCCGTACCTTGTTGTCTGACCAAGGTTTATCCTTTTTGTCATGTAGTTCCTACATAGAACAGTGGGACGAATAAATAGAATATACGTCTCATGTAGTACTCTTTGCGACTTGACCTTCTTCGGGTTCGACCTTAGTTCTAACGACCCTCTTTATAGTTATTGGAGTCTATACGTCTACTGTGGTGAATACCGTCTTTCACTTCTCCTTGATTTTTCGGAGAACTACTTTCACTTTCTCCTCTCACTTTTTCAACCGAATTTCGAGTTGTAAGTCTTTTGCTTCTAGTACCGTAGACCAAGGTAGTGAAGTACCCTTTGTCACCTTTGTTACTTTCTGAAAAAAACACCCCCGAGGTTTTAGTGACGTCTACCACTGACGTCGGTACTTTAATTTTCTACGACTCAAGAACCTTCTTTTCAATACTGGGTGGATCTCTCGTATAAGTTTTCGTCTCTATAATGAAACGGTTGATTCCAGACAGATCAGTTCCGATACCAAAAGGGTCATCAGTAAATACCTACACTCTCAACCTGACACTTCTTTCGACTCACGACTTCTTAACTACAAAAACTTGATACCACAACCTCTTCTGAGAATTCTAAGGGAACCTGACGTTCCTCTAGGTTGGACAGGTAAGACTTCCTCTAGTCGGGACCCTAAAGAAACCTTCCTTACTACGATTTCGACTTTGAGGTCCTGAAACCGGTGGAGTACGTTTCTGAACTAAGTAACCTTTTCTGAGACTACGACCCTCCCTAACCTCCGTCCTCCTCTTTCCCTGCTGTCTCCTACTCTACCGACCTGCCGTAGTGACTGAGCTACCTACACTTAAACTCACTTAAGGCCCTCAACCACTGCCTGTCCCTCCGGACCGCACGACCCTAAGTACCCCACCGTTTCTCAACCTGTGCTGACTCGTTGACTTGACTTGACTTGACTTAAGAAGACCAGGGTGAAGGATGTAGGAGATCATCAAACATAAATAAAGGACCCCAACGATATTTTTTATTCTCTATCCCATAAATGGACTATTTTTTAAGGTTTATTACTATCACTTTTACTAGGTTTTAGAACTTTAGTTTTACCTTAGTGTCTATTTATCGAACCTCTGTTCCTAACTCTTCTACGTTCTTTCCAAATTGTTCCTGGATCTTCTTTAAAAATTTTCAGAAATATATTACTTATTACATTATTTACTCTAGTGTTTGTGAGACCTCCGTTGTTTATCATCTTATTGTCTCCGTCTTCTATCCTAATCACTTCATCTTCTATCTCACCATCTTTATTTGCTTAGTCTCTCATTTTTGCTTTTCGCTTAATTTTCTTTACTCCTGTTAGAGTCTCTGGAGGTCCTGTTATACTTTGTAAGTTTAATATCCTCAGGGTCTTCTTCTTCTGGTTTTCTTTCTGGTACTCTTTTATGAACTCCTCTATTATCAACTTTTGAAGGGATTTTACCCCTTCCTTTATTAGTGGGTTCAGGTTCTTTGGGTCTCTCAGGGTTTGTCCTATTTAGGTTTCGCTTTGTGGAGTTCTGTGTATAATTAGTTTAATTGTTTCTAGTTTGTGTTTCTTGTCTATAATTTTCGTCGTTCCCTTTTTGTTGTTTATTGTGTGTTCCCCTAAGGGTTATCCTATTGTCGACTAGAAAGTTATCTTTGAGAAGTCCGGTCCTCCCTTACCGTCCTGTATGAATTTCACTACCTTCTTTTATTGGACGTCGGGTCTAATGACATGCGTCGTTCCTAGAGTAAGTTTATGCTTCCTCTTTAGTTTTCGAAATGTCTGTTCGTTTTCGACTCTCTTAAGTCGTGGGGGTTTGGTCGAGAGGTTGTTTACGATTTCCTAGAAGAAATCTGTCCTTTGTGTTTTTCCTACATATTTGAGCTTGGATTTTGTTATTTCATTTACCATTGCCCTAGTGTGAATAATTATTAAGGGAATTTGTATTTACCCTACTTACGGGGTTGGTTTTCCGTTTCTGACCGACTTACCTATGTTTTTATTCTGGTAATATATACAACAGATGTTCTCTGGGTGGAGTTTTGTCCCCTGTGTATGTCTGACTTTCACTTCCCGACCTTTTTATATAAGATACGTTTATCTCTGGTTTTCTTTCGTCCTCATCGTTATGAGTATAGGTTATTTTATCTGAAATTTTGTTTCCGACACTTTCTCTGTTTCTTCCTGTGATGTATTACTAGTTTCCTAGTTAGGTTCTTCTTCTATATTGTTAATATTTATATATACGTGGGTTGTATCCTCGTGACGTTATACATTCTGTCTACGGTTGTTCATACTTTCCCCTTTAATTGTTATTGTGTTATTATCACCCTCCGAAATTATGGGGTGAGTGTGGATACCTATCTAGTTGATTTATCTTTTAATTGTTTCTTTGTGTTTGAAATTTACTGTGTTATCTGATCAGTCTGAATTAACTATAGATATCCTGTAAAGTGGGGTTTTGTTACTTAAAGTGGAAAAAGAGTTCACGTGTGCCTTTGAAGAGGTCCTATCTAGTGTAGGACCCGGTATTTAGATTGGAACTATTTAAGTTTTTTTAACTTTAGTAAGGTTCGTAGAAAAGACTGGTATTACGTAATTCTAATCTAGAGTTAATGTCCTCTTTTTGATAATTTTTAAGGTTGTATACCTCCGACTTTTTGTGGGACGACTTATTGGTCGTTTAGTGTCTTCTTTAGTTTTTTCTTTAGTTTTATACGTATCTTTGATTACTTTTACTTTTGTGTTGTTGGGTTTTGGACACCCTGTGATATTTTCGTCACGGTTCCCCTTTCAAGTATCGTTATGTCCGTATGGAGTTCTTTATTCTTTTTTCAGTTTATTTATTTTATTGAGATGTTTATCGACACTTTTCTTCTCTCCACTTTTCGTTTCCTCTTTTCCTTTCTATATGTGTAGTCTACGTCTCAAGGTTTCTTGTCGTTCTTCTCTATTCTTTCGGAAGAAGTCGTTAGTTACGTTTCTTTATCTCCTTGTGTTGTCTTACCCTTTCTGATCTCTAGTGAAGTTCTTTTAATCTCTATGGTTCCCTTGTACCTTACTAGGATTTCGACTTCGAGGTCATCAAACCGGTGTAGTACGCTTCTCAACTGAGTAACCTTTTCTGAGACTACGACCCTCCCTAACCCCCGTCCTCCTCTTCCCCTGCTGGTTCCTACTCTACCGACTTACCGTAGTGACTGAGCTACCTGCACTCAGACTCACTTGAGACCCTCTACCACTACCTGTCCCTTCGGACCGAACGACGCTAAGTACCTCAGAGTTTCTCAGCCTGTGCTGACTCGCTGACTTGACTTGACTTAACTGTGGATTTCGTTGATCCTATCTTTCTTTACTTCTTAGGGTCCCAATCATCTTCCTTTCTTTAGAATTTTTAATCCCGTCTTTATTTACGTTTTCTTTGTTTTCTCTGGTATCGTTTTTAGTTGTTTCGGTTTTCGACCAAGAAACTTTCCTATTTATTTTAACTGTTTGGAGCTTATCGGTTTCGTTAGAACTCTTTCTTCTTACCTTGACCTCCTTAGTTGAACGGACTGAAGTCCGAGATGATGTTTCGGTGTCAGTAGTTCTATCATACCATGACCGTGTTTCTGTCTGTATATCAAGTTACCTTGTTTTATCTTTCCGGTCTCTATTTAGGTGTGTGTATACCTGTGGAATAGAAACTGTTTCCTCCGTTCTTATATGTTACCTTATATCTGTTAGAGAAATTGTTCACCACGACCCTTTTGACCAGTTGGTGAACATTTTCTTACTTTGATCTAGTGAAAGATAGTGGCATGTGTTTTTATTTGAGTTTTACCTAATTTCTAGATTTACATTCTAGTCTTTGATATTTTGAGGATCTCCTCTTGTATCCGTTTTGTGAGAGTCTGTATTTAGTGTCGTCCTAGGAGATACTAGGTGGAGGGTCTTAAGACCTTTATTTTCGTTTTTATTTGTTTACCCTAGATTAATTTTAATTTTCGAAGACGTGTTGTTTCCTTTTATATTCGTTCCACTTTTCTGTCGGAAGACTTACCCTCTTTTATTATCGTTTACTTCGTTGACTGTTTGTTGATTAGAGTTTTTATATGTTCGTTGAATACGTCGAGTTAAGGTCTTTTTATTTGCTGGGTTAGTTTTTTACCCGGTTTCTTGATTTATCTGTAAAGAGGTTTCTTCTGTATGCCTACCGATTGTTTGTGTACTTTTCTACGAGTTGTAGTGAGTAATAATCTCTTTACGTTTAGTTTTGGTGTTACTCCATGGTGAAGTGTGGTCAGTCTTACCGACGCTAGGTTTTTAGACGTTCGTTATTTACGACCTCTCCCACACCTCTTTTCCCTTGGGAGGATGTGACAACCACCCTTACGTTTGATCATGTCGGTGATACCTCTTGTCACACCTCTAAGGAATTTTTTAACGTTTATCTTGATGGAATACTGGGTCGTTAGGGTGACGACCCGTATGTGTGGCTCCTTTGGTCTTAACTTTCTCTGTGTACATGGGGTTACAAGTAGCGTCGTGACAAATATTATCGGTCCTGTACCTTTGTTGGATCTACAGGTAGTCGTCTACTTACCTATTCTTTCGACACCATGTATATGTGTTACCTCATAATGAGTCGGCAATTTTTCTTAAGTAAACTTAGTCAAGACTACTCTACCTACTTTGACCTCGGCTAATATGTCTCACTTCATTCGGTCTTTCTTTTTGTGGTTATGTCATATGATTGTGTATATATACCTTAAATCCTTCTACCGTTACTGCTGGGACATACGTTCTGTCCTTTTTTCTGTGTCTACACATATCGCCTGAAAACCTGAGTCTCCCTCTCCCTCTCCCACCCTACTAAACCCTCTTACCCTTAAGATTGTCCATATGATAGTACATTTTTAACTTAGCCGTCAGGTACAGACTACATCCCACGTCGTACGAACCCCGACCACGTACCCCTACTGGGTCTCTCTACAACACCCCTCCCGCCACCCTCCCCTCAAGTACAAACCCTTGCGTACATTCTTAATTTCTAAAATTTTAATTTTTATTATTATTATTATTATTATTATTTTATTTATTTTAAAATTTTTTAACTGTTTGGTAATCGGTCTGAGTAGTTCTTTGTTTCCCTCTTTTTAGTTTAGTTGTTTTAATCGTTACTTTTACCTCTCTAGTGTTCTCTGTTGTGTCTTTATGTTTCCTAGTATTCTCTAATAATAGTCGTTGATATACGGTTATTTTACCTGTTGCACCTTCTTTACCTTTTTAAGAATCTTTTCATGTTGAAAGGTTTTAACATAGCCCTTCTTTATCTTTTAGAATTGTCTGGGTAGTGTTCGTCTCTTTAACTTTGACATTAGTCTTTAGAAGGTCGTTTGTTTTCGGGTCCAGGTCTGTCGAAGTGTCTACTTAAGATGGTTTTTAAATCTCTTCTCGATTGTGGATAGGATGAGTTTGAGAAGGTCTTTTAACGTCTTCCATTTGAAGGTTTGAGTAAGATACTCCGGTGGTAGTGGGATGATGGTTTTGGACTGCTTCTGCAGTGTTTTTTTCTTTTGATGTCCTGTTATAGTGACTACTGATATCTACGTTTTTAGGAATTGTTTTAAGATCGTTAGTCATAGGTTGTTTTATAATTTTTCTAGTATGTGGTACTGGGTCCCTACGTTCCTAAGAAGTTATAGACGTTTAGTTAGTTACATTATGTGGTGTAATTGTTTAATTTTTTACTTTCAAATACTAATAGAGTTATCTACCTCTCTTTCGGAAACTGTTTTAAGTTGTAGGTAAATACTATTTTTGAAAGGTCTTTCGTCCTTATCTTCCTTGTATGGAGTTGTAGTCAAGTCAAGTAAACGAATCAGCACAGGCTGAGAAACGCTTGGGTACTTAACGTCGTGCGGTCCGGAGGGACAGGTAGTGGTTGAGTGCCTCAAGTAAGTCTGAATGCAGGTAGTTCAGTCACTACGGTACGTCGGTAGAGTAGGAGACAGCAGGGGAAGAGGAGGACGGAGGTTAGGGAGGGTCGTAGTCAGAAAAGGTTACTCAGTTGAGAAACGTACTCCACCGGTTTCAGGACCTCAAAGTCGAAATCGTAGTAAGGAAGGTTTCTTTAGGGTCCCGACTAGAGGAAGTCTTACCTGTCCAACCTAGAGGAACGTCCGGTTCCCTGAAAATTCTCAGAAGAGGTTGTGGTGTCAAGTTTTCGTAGTCAAGAAGTCGTGAGTCGGAAGAAGTGTCAGGTTGAGAGTGTAGGTATGTACTGGTCTCCTTTTTGGTATCGGAACTGATCTGCCTGGAACCAACCGTATCATTACAGAGACGAAAACTTATACGAGAGATCCAACCAGTATTGAAAAGAAGGTTCCTCATTCGCGGAAAATTAAAGTACCGACGTCGGTGGTAGACGTCACTAAAACCTCCGGGGGTTTTATTTCAGACTGTGACAAAGGTGACAAAGGGGTATATAAAGGGTACTTCACTACCCTGGTCTACGGTACTAGAAGCAAAAGACTGACAACTTGGAATTCGGTTGAAAAAGTGAGAGGAGAAAGTAAAGTAGTTCTACGAAAAATCAAGGAGAAGTGAAAGACGGAATTCCTATCACAATAGACGTATAGACTCCAATAACTATAAAGAGGGTCGTTAGAACTAGGGTCGAACACAAAGAAGGTCAGGTCGCAAAGAGTACTACATGAGACGTATATTCAATTTATTCTCCCTCTCTTATGTGTCGGAACTGTATGAGAAAAAGGACAAACTTTGGTTAGACAAAAAGGTCCAGCTCAAGATTGACAACGAAGGACTGGACGTATGTCTAAAGAGTTCCCCGTCCAGTCCACCAGACCATAAGGGTAGAGAGAGTCTAAAAGGGTGTTAAATAACACTACACGTGTCAGTTTCCGATATCGTATCAGTTTTTTGTCTTTATCTACGAAAAGACGTTGAGAGAACGAAAAAGGTACTAGGTCGTCTCCAACCGTTAAACTAGAGACTAAGAAGACGGAAAAGATTTTGGTCGAACTTGTAGACCTTCAAGTGCCAAGTACACAACGACTTCGGACCGAACCTCTTAAAACTCGTAATGAAATGATCGTACACTCTACTCACGTTAACACACCCTCAAACTCGTAAGAAACCGTAACGGAAAGAAACCCTAACCTTACTTTTGAATGGAAAAGGTCAGGACACTGGGGACGACTCAAAAGGCTTAAACGACCGTATAACTCACGTCGTGAGAGTGTCGTAGTAGAAAGTCCTAAACTTTATCGAGTTGACTTTAAGGTAGTGGAGGTGATCGAAACAAACATCACTACGAAAGATCCGGGTGAACTGAAGTGTAAGGTCCTACAGACCGAGATCTACTAGTGTAGTAGCACTAGTGTAGTAGTACTAATAGACCAAGTATTTCGAGAAAAAACATGTCAAGAATTTCGATATATACTGTTTGGGTGTTTGTAATAGACTTTACCACTTTTTAACTTTCGTAAAGGGGATTTCAGTCCTTGTTCTGTTCCCACGGGTGAAAGTGACGATGATAAGTTGTATCAAGACCTTCAAAACCGGTGTCGTTAGTCTCGTCTTTTTCTTTATTTTCCTTAGGTTTAACCTTTACTTCTTGATTTTGAGAGTGACAAACGTCTACTGTACTAGGAGATGTCTCTTTTGGGATTTCTGAGGTGGTCTTTTAATGATCTCGATTAGTTACTTATACCATTTCAACGTCCTATATTTTAGTTGTGAGTCTTTAGGGAACGTAAGGATATGTGATTATTACTCTTTTATCTCTTTAATTCCTTTGTTAAGGTAAGTAGTAACGTTACTTTTCTTATTTTATGAAACCTTATATAGATGGATTTCTTTAATTTATGGATATATATCTTTTGATATTTTGTGACCACTTTCTTTATTTCTCCTGTGATTATCTACCTCTTTATGTGGTACAAGTACGTATCCTTTTTAGTTATATCACTTTTTCTCATATGATGGGTTTCGTAGATATCTAAGTTAAGTTAGGGATAGTACGATGGTTGTCATAAAAAGTGTCTCGATCTTGTTTATTAAAATGTCAAAAATACCTTTATGTATGTTGGAGCTTATCGGTTAGAACTCTTTCTTCTTACCTTGACCTCCTTAGTTGAACGGACTGAAGTCCGAGATGATGTTTCGGTGTCAGTAGTTCTGTCATACCATGACCATGTTTCTGTCTTTATATCTAGTTACCTTCTTTTATCTTTTGGATCCCTATTTAGGTGCGTGGATACCTGTGTAATAGAAACTGTTTCCTCCGTTATCTAATTTCTGTTAGAGAAATTGTTCACCACGACCCCCTTTACCAGGTGGTGAACATTTTCTTACTTTTCTCTTGTGAAAGATTATGGTATGTGTTTTTATTTGAGTTTTACCTAATTTCTAGATTTGTATTCTGGTCTTTGATACTTTGAGGATCTCCTCTTGTATCCGTTTTGTGAGAGGTTGTATTTAGTGTCGTCCTAGGAGATACTGGGTGGAGGGTCTTATAACCTTTATTCTCGTTTTTATTAGTTTGCCCTGGATTAATTTGAATTTTCGAAGACGTGTTGTTTCCATTGATATTCGTTCCACTTTTCTGTCGGAATTCTTACCCTCTTTTATTATCGTTTACTTCGTTGACTCTTTGTCGATTAGAGTATTTATATGTTCGTTGACGACGTCGACTTAATGTCTTTTTATTTGCTGGGTTAGTTTCTTGCCCGGTTTCTTGATTTATCTGTAAAGAGGTTTCTCCTGTATGTCTACCGATTGTTTGTGTACTTTTCTACGAGTTGTAGTGAGTAATAGTCTCTTTACGTTTAGTTTTGGTGTTACTCCATGGTAAAGTGCGGTTAGTCTTACCGACGCTAGGTTTTCAGATGTCCGTTATTTACGACCTCTCCCACACCTATTTTCCCTTGAAGAATGTGATAGCCACCCTTACGTTTGATCATGTCGGTGATACCTCTTGTCACACCTCCAAGGAATTTTTTGACCTTTATCTTGACGGAATACTGGGTCGTTAGGGTGACGATCTGTATGTGTCGCTCCTTTGGTCTTAACTTTCTCTGTGCACATGGGGTTACAAGTAGCGTCGTGACAAATATTATCGGTCCTGTACCTTCGTTGGATCTACAGGTAGTCGTCTACTTACCTATTCTTTCGACACCATGTATATGTGTTACCTCATAATGAGTCGGTAATTTTTCTTATGTAAACTTAGTCAAGATTACTCCACCTACTTTGACCTCGGATAATATGTCTCACTTCATTTGGTCTTTCTTTTTGTGGTTATGTCATATGATTGTGTATATATACCTTAAATCTTTCTACCGTTACTGCTGGGACATACACTCTGTCGTTTTCTCTGTGTCTACATATTTTGTCAGAAAACTTGAAACACCCTCTCCCTCTCCCTCTCCCACCCTACTAAACCCTCTTACCGTAACTTTGTACATATTATAGTATATACTTTACTTAGTGGTCAGGTCCAAACTACGTACTATGACCTACGAACCCCGACCACGTGACCCTGTTGGGTCTCCCTACTATGTCCCTCCCTCCTCCTTCCCCCAAAGTCCTACCCCCTGTGCACATATGGATACCGCCTAAGTACAACTACATACCGTTTTGGTTATGTTATAACGTTTCATTAATTGGAGGTTCATTTTATTTATTTAAATATAATCAATTTTTTTTATGGTATCGGTCCGCCTTGAACAGGGGGTCGAGACCTCCAATCTTTGAACTCGAATTACACAACCGTCCTAATGAAGGTAAACTTTCGACACTCTATCTTAGACAAAGTAGAAGACTGAATCGAAGATCACCATACAACCATTAGAAACATAAACAAACGGATTGGATTAGAAACGGAAGTATAAGAGTACCGGAAGAGGAACGTAAGTACCGATTCAGATTCAAAGGGGAAAATATTTCTTTGGTCAGTATAACCTAATTCTCGGGTGGGATGAGGTCATACTGGAGTAGAATTGATTAATGTATACGTTAATATATGTGTTTTGGAATAAAGGTTTTTTCCAGTGTAAGAGTCCATAACCCTCAATCCAATCCTGAAGTCGTAGAAAACCGTCCATCTTCCTTTACCGTCGGGTGAATTCATAAGAGTGGACCCTTTAGGGTACCTGTCTCCTCGGACCGTCCGATGTCAGGTACCCTAGCGTCAGTATGTTTTGAATCGTTACTTTGGTAGAAAACCGTCCTGTGTTAAGTTGGGTATTCTTTTAAAAAAGATTATTTAATGAAAGTGTACTTAAGAGTAGAGTTCCAAATGAAAGACCATTGAGTAGGACAGGTAGACTATAATTAATGACAGACAATGTTGCGAAAATCGTTGTTCCTTTTCTATCAAGTTTAATCTAACTAATTTTATTACTCTCACATAAAAAATACATTTAATTTTTAAATTTCTCTCTGACTGAAATCCTTTTTAAAAAAGTCACTAAGTACTCAGTAAGTTGTTCAAAGAATTCACGGTTGAGATACGGTCCTTTACAAAACCTCTACATTGTCGTTTGGTTTGTCTTTTTAAGGACCTTAAATATAAATTAATACTCTTCTGTTTTTACTTATTTTAATTGTTCATCTTATAATTCACTACTATCCTGATATCACTTTTTTATTTCGATTTTTCTTTAGTTCATCTCAACCCCACACACACACACACACACACACACACACATTTCCCCACCACAAACATACACATCAAACCAGACCTTTACAGAGTGACTTTTTCATTGTAAACTTATTTCTGGAATTGTTCCTCCCTCCCCAGGTACTCTTTTAGTTCCCCATTTCGGAAAGTCTTTTTAATTTTAATTATCACTTTCTTGGAGTTGACCCTCAAACGGACCTTACGACTCTTCGTCTTTCCTTCAACGAATCCAGACTCGTCTCACTTCTCCTCACTTCCACCTCTTTCTACCCGGTTCTTTGTTTCTGACAAGTATCGAGTGTCTTATGTAATCCGATAATATTCTTTGAATCTAAACTGAGACTTACTCTACTCCTTGATAGTCCCCTATGACTCATCTCTTCCCCGTTCTAGTATGAACCGACGACAAGACTCTGATCCGTTCGTATTTTCGTTCCTTTGGTCAAGTTTTCGATAATTTTATTCTGTTCGACCTCAACTCCACAGAACCTGATCCCGTACCATTATTTACACGTTCGACCAGTCTAGGACTTTGACAAAATGTATATCTCAGTTTCCTAAACGACCCTTTGAAAAAGAAATTTCTCTTTACAGGAGTTTTTAAGTAAATGTAAAGAAACGTCGATGTAAAGAAAAATTAAGTGAGTTAAGATAGTAGTAGTACCTGATCGACGTAGAAGTTGAATAAATAGAGTACTGTCTCTTTGTTTACGAATTACGAAGAAACTATTGTAGGTCCTCTTTTCCTGGAAGCGAAAGAGATTAGTAACGGTCATTACAGGGTTCTAGGGGAAACTTACTTCATTGAAACCAATGTAAGTGTTACTAGTTTTCTTTTGGAACATGGTATACTGAATTTGGATCCAATACACGAGTAGGTATTTGGTAATTGACTCTGTTCTTCGTTTCTTAAAAGAACTAACGAAGTTGAGTTGACAACGAGTAGTCCATCAGTTTTAAGGTGTACTACCGATGTTTTACCCTTTCTCCAATTTATCTAGGACCGTTTCGTTCGTGTTATAAATAATGTTTATGTCGAGATACCAGATTTTCAACAAAAGTTTGGATTTGGATACTGAAGTACAATTTGTATTCATTTCGTAGTGTCATATCAGGTAATGTGACAAAACTTTCTTCTTTTTCACCTATTCGTAGTCCTCTTAACGATCAGAAAGTCAACGGTTAATACTTACAGAAAGAGAAAACGACCCGTCTGTCCTTGTATACGTTTTTTTTTACTCTTTTACTCAATTCTCAAATTAGACTAGATTATTAAATTTATTTCTCAATAGTAAGTATGAATTGTCTACTTAATCCGTTATGGAGTCTCTTCAAAAGGGTCCACCGTGATCACCATTTCTTGGGTGAACGGTTACGTTCTCCGTATTCTTTACTCCAAAGCTAAGGACCGAACCCTTCGAGGGGACTCTTCCTTTACCATTGGGTCAGGTCAAAAGAACGGACCCCTTAGGGTGCCTGTCTTCTCGGACCACCTGATGTCAGGTGCCCAGAGTTCTCAGTCTGTGCTGACTTCGTGTACGTACTTGTCTCTTCCGACGAAATCATTTAGAGTCAAATAGAGTCAATACGACAGAAATTTGATTATCAGAAACTAATATGACAAGTGGAAACCAGAATGATTTATAAGTTCAAATTCTCATCAGACTTTATTATTATAATGGAAATTAATATATAAATCATTCGGGAGAAAATCTACAACTCTTGGTACGATTTGTGTTTAGGTCTCACTTTTTTAGAAGTCTAGTAGACCTTAGTTTGAGGATAAGAACTGGTCCTTGATTTATAGGTAGACATTTGTCGTGTAAAACAATCCCATTAATTTAAGATATTAATGGGATATTTAGAATAAGTGGATTGGTTAGGTTATATGTAGAAAGATGAGGTCAAGTAGTTCATCAGATTCGATAAGACCTACTCTACCAATCTACCGTAGTGCCTGAGTTGACTGTACTCAAATTCGTTCGAGGTCCTCAACCACTACCTGTCCCTTCGGACGGTAAGATGTTAGGTACCCTAGTGTTTCTCAGTCTGTTCTGACTCACCGACTTGACTTGACTGACTTCGATAAAACTCCTGAGAGTTGATAGTCTCAATAATATCACCATTATTTTTGATTATCAGTTTTTTTATCAAAGGTTCTCACCTTACCATTAACGACCCTCGACCTTCCTTCTCTTTACTTCTCAATAATAGTTACCCGAACTTCAAAGTCAATTTGTTTTACTAATTCGAGATGTGTCGACGACATGTTGGAACATGTATATCAGTTGTTATTACGTCTCATGTAAATCTTTAAACAATTCTCCCATCTACAGTAAAATTCACGAGGATTGTTTTATTTTATTTACTTAATTTTTATTATGGTGGTGGATGTTTTTGTTACCGACTGAGTAAGCAATAATTGATACGTTGTTGGTAAGAAGATTCACGAAATGTATAAGTCGTGTAAAGTGAGAGTGTTACCATAGTACTAGGGGTAAGAAGTCTACCTTGTCTCCACATTTTTCCAATTCATTGAACGGGTCATAACTTAGGTCTGTCAAATATTTGACTTTTTGGTGACCCGGTCATCTTTCCACAATTGATAACATAACGAAAAAAAAAAAATAAAGTTCTGTCAATAATGACCTTCTTCTATTATAACCAGTTTAGATCACTTTTTGTAATTTCATTTTAACGGTCTAGATTATAAACATTTTATAACATAACATTCGAAACATAGTAACTGAGTTAACTGAAGTGATGTATTTCGTCGGTGCAATTTTTGATAATTAAAAGTTTGTTTAGTTAATACAACAACTTATCTAAATTGAACTAGACCATTTTCTGTCTTATTTACTTACAGTCGTCATTACCTTTAAAATAAGTGGAGTTAAATTTTATTCATTACATTCTTTAAATAAAACGATTTAAGGTAATGAAAAATGGGAGATTTAAAGTCATATAACTCTTCTTAGTATTGTAAACTTACTACGATTTTGATCCCAAAATTAGAACTGAGATACAAAACTGCAATAAAACAGGAACTTTGTTTTTCCCTCTTAATCTAATAGAGATTGAAACGAAGTTCGAGAATGTAAGTATCTATCTTTTCACTGTCTTATAGAAATTTTAAATAAAGGACGTCAAAGAATGATATACTTCAATTTCACAAATATAATATCAGGTTCCGTAGACTTAAAAATGTGATTTTGTAAATATTAATATTATATATGCATACACACGTGTACAGGGGTGTGTACGTGTGATAAAATCTATTACAAAATTAATTTACTTATTCAAAAGAATAGACTCTATTTATTGACGTCCGATTTAAAGGTATCCGTTCAAACCTCATTTAGAAAATTCTTGTATCAAAATGATCACAAGATTTTTCTTTATACTATCGTTATAACAAAATTTAGGGTTAATAAAACAGGAAGAAACTCAGTTCAGTTAAATTTTCTTTTTCCTTGAAATTGAAAAACTGTATCTGGTATTTTAATAGTGTGCAATTAAAAGGTAAAAGTGGACACATTAAGAACACCTTTATCAACAAACAGCATATAAGTGGAACTGGGCTCCCAAAATCAGCGTAAAATCTAAAGTCCCTTCCGTTTTGTCTGTGTCGTGTGTTTTACGACTGTCGTTAAGACTGTATAGACATACTGGAAACTATAAAATATTATGAGTAACTCCCATTCCTAAATTTGAAAGAAATGTGTCTTACCGTGAGTGTACCAGACCTGTCAAAGTGGATGTACATATTCGTTTGAATGGTTCCTTTCTTGATACATAAATCTCAATTACAGAATCTATTCGTAGGACTAACATAGATAACGGACACCCATTAAACAAATTGGAGTAGAAACCAAAAGAAAAAACATTTTTCTCTTACTCCAATGACGAATGTTTTACTATTCCTACTACAACAATGTCTCAGAAATTATTCGATTTGAACATACTAGAAGAGTCATTTATTTAAGTCATTTACTACTGTCTAGAGAAAGAATTCGAGACCTAGACATAGAGTGGGTCTACGTGTTATTATTTTGGTTTTTGACCACCATCACTCGTGTGTATAGGACATAGTTGACGAGGTCAGTAAGTACTACGATTTGTCATACCTTCAAGGAACTTTTGAATTTTTACCTTGATAACATCTTAGACAGTTAAGATTAAGATTGAATATACGTTTCTGTTACTTTTGTCCATTGATTTCTCTGTATGCTTCAGGGTACAAGTAACGTCGTAATAAGAGTCATCGGGTCCATGTCTTCGTAGGATTTATAGGTAACTATCTTCTTACCTACTCCCGAAGCACCACCGTGATCACCATTTCTTGTGTGGACGGTTCGTCCTCTGTGTTTTCTGTGCCCATGTTAGGGACCCAGTTCTTCTAGGGGAACCCATCCTTTACCGTTGGGTGAGGTCATAAGAACGGACCTTTTAAGGTACCTGCCTTCTCGGACCGTCCGATATCATGTATCCCTGTGTTTCTCAACTTGCACTGTCTCGTGTGTGTGTGTGTGTACGTGTGTGTGTGTGTGTGTGTGTGTGTGTGTGTACTTACTTTTTCTTCGGTACATACATGTGTTGTATTGTAATAAGTCGGTGTTCTTTCTTCTCTTAAGACGTAAACAGGTGTTGTGGTTTTTAGAAACTCCTGTAATCCTTTTCACTCTATTCAGTCTGACTCTTTCTATTTACGACATACTATCGAGAATATGTACCTTAGTTTTTTTTTTTTTTTCGTTTTTGACTTTAATATTTTTGTCTCTCATTTTACTACCGATGGTCCTTTACTACTACCCCCGTATACTCTCTACAACGAAATCTATGTATAAACACTAATCATCTATTTATTTAGGACCTGTAGATTATGTGTCATGTCACTAATATCTGTTATTATGAAATAATATTTGTAACTAACGAATTTCTGATTTAAAATAACAAGGGTTGAGATCTTCTTTACTTTTGCCAGACTGTACTATCGATTCCGATAATACCGTCAGGATGACATTATATTTACATATTTTAGTTATACAACATATGGAATTACCTTACACCAATACAGTTTGTATTAAGTCATTTTTCGTTTTAATTTATTTTGTTTTTTAGTTGGTGAAAACCCTCGAGGGTGCCCCTTTACCAATTTCAGTATGGGAGGGATGAGTTTTCATGTTTGTCTTGTTTGTGTACTTGTTTTGGACCTTTTAGTGATGGTACATTCCGTAATTAAGTACTACTCTATCTCAATCATCTTTTATATTTGTTTTTTTGTTGTTGAATTCTTGAACTTTATTTCTTTGAACGTTTTCTTTTACATACACAAATTTTCATTGTTGTCACTAATTCTAAATGAAACATAAATGATACACGGGACAAGAAGAACGAAATGTATATAACAATGAATTAAAAAAAAATTAAGGTGTATATTGTGTGTTTTTTTCGAATTTTATTTTCCGTCAAACAGATCTTTCTTACTATAAATCCGTCTATCGTTATTATCTTGTCAGTACCTCTATCTTTTTATAACCTTATACAAGAAGTTTTACGATATCTTTTTATTGGAGTTAGATTTTAAGATAAGAGTTATTTAACACTGCGTTATTTTACACCTTTTGAGACTTTCTCTACCCTTATGGTCTGGTAGACTGGACGGAGAACTCTTTGGACATACGTCTAGTCCTTCGTTGTCAATCTTGACCCGTACCTTGTTGTGTGACCAAGGTTTATCTTTTTCCTCATGTAGGTCTAACTTATAACAGTGGGACGAATAAATTGAATATACGTCTCATGTAGTACTCTTTGTGACCCGACCTCCTTCTTGTTCGACTTTAGTTCTAAGAACCCTCTTTGTAGTTATTGGAGTCTATACGTCCACTGTGGTGGGAATACCGTCTTTCACTTCTTCTTGATTTCTCGAAGAACCACTTTCACTTTCTCCACTCACTTTTTCAACCGAATTTCGTTTTGTAAGTCTTTTGATCCTACTACCGCAGACCAGGGTAGTGAAGTACCGTTTATCTACCCCTTTGTCACCGACTGAAATAAAAAGACCCGAGGTTTTAGTGACGTCTACCACTAACGTCGGTACTTTAATTTTCTGTGAATGAGGAACCTTCTTTTCAATACTGGTTAGGTTTGTGATATAATTTTTCGTCTCTGTAATGAAACAGTTGTTTCCAAGTAGATCAGTTCCGATACCTAAAGGGTCACCAGTACATACCTATACTCTCAACCTGTTATTTCTTTCGACTCGTGACTTCTTGACTACGAAAACTTGGCATCACAACCTTTTCTTAGAACTCTCGGGAACCTAACGTTCCTGTAGGTTGGTCAGGTAGGATTTCTAGTCAGGACCCACAAGTAACCTTCCTGACTACGACCGGTGGAGTACGTTTCTCAACTGAGTAAACTCTTCTGGGACTACGACCCCTTTTAACTCCCGTCCTTCTCTTCCCCTGCTGTCTCCTACTCTACAAACCTACCGTAGTGGCTGAGCTACCTGTACCCAAACCCACCTGAGGCCCTCAACCACTATCTGTCCTTCCGGACCGCACGACGCCAAGTACCCCAGCGTTTATCAGTCTGTACTGACTCATTGACTCGACTTGACTTGTCCTCATTTTAGTTTGTATAAAATGTGTTACGGATTCTTTCAGACATTAAGTAGTGACAAATCCGTACTTCCATACACGACACGAGTCAGTACAAGTTGAGAAATACTGGGGTACGTGATATCAGACGGTCCGAAGAGACGGGTACCTTAAAAGCTCCGTTCTTATGATCTAACCCAATGGTAAGGAAAGAGATCCCCTAGAGAGGTTGGGTCCCTAACTCGGACTTCGAGGTCACAGAGGATGTAACCGTCCGTCTAAGAAATGTTGATCACGGCGGACCTTTCGTGTCTGACAAACTTTATTGGTGATTCCGGTTGTATAAAGACACCTCTAAAAATTTATTTCTTCCGTTCTAATATTCTTTATACTTATCGTATCATTAACTATAACCTTTTGGATTTATTCATAGTTAACATATTTTGTTAATACTACTATCACTGAAGTCAAGTCAAGTCAAGTCTCCGAGTCAGTACACGCTGAGAAACACTGGGGTACTTGGTGTCGTGCGGTCCGGAGGGACAGGTAGTGGTCGAGGGTCTCAGGTGGGTTTGAGTACAGGTAACTAAGCCACTACGACAGTTTGGTAGAGTAGGATACAGCAGGGGAAAAGGACGACGGGAGTTAGAAAGGGTTGTAGTCCCAGAAGAGTTTACTCAGTCGAGAAGCGTAGTCCACCGGTTTCATAATCTCAAAGTCGAAGTTGTAGTCACGAATGTTACTTGTGCACCCTGACTAGATAAAATCCTACCTGACCAACTTACAGGAACATCGGGTTCCCGAGAGTTCTCAGAAGAGGTTGTGGCGTCAAGTTTTCGTAGTTAAGAAACCACGAGTCGAAAGAAGTATCAGGTTGAGAGTGTAGGTATGTACTGGTGACCTTTTTGGTATCGGAACTGATTTGCCTGGAAACAACTGTTTCATCACAGAGACGAAAAATTATGCGACAGATCCAACCAATATTGAAAGGAAGATGCCTTATTCACAGAAAAGTCAAGTACCGACGTTAGTGATAGACGTTACTAAAACCTCGGGTCTTTTTTTTTCAGTCGGTGCCAAAGGTGACAAAGGTTTAGATAAACGGTACTTCACAACCCTAGCCCACGGTACTAGAATCGACAGACTTACAACTCGAAATTCGGTTAAAAAAGTGAGAGGAGAAAGTGAAAGTAGTTCTCCGAGAAATCAAGAAGAAGTGAAAGACGGTATTCCCACCACAGTGGATGTATACACTCCAATAACTATAAGGAGGACTGTTAGAACTAAAGTCGAACACGAAGGAGGTCGGGTCGTAAAGAGTGCTACATAAGACGTATATTCAACTTATTCGTCCCACTGTTAACTGTCAGAACTACATGAGGAGAGGGCAAACCTTGGTCAGACGACAAGGTCCGTGTCAAGATTGACAACGAAGGACTGGACGTATGTTCAAAGAGTTCTCCGTCCAGTCCACCATACCATAAGGGTAGAGAAAGTCTTAAAAGGTGTTATAACACTTGTGTTTTCTTCTGAGATGTGTACCTGAAGTGGTCTACCAGTTGTAGCTTTAGTCTCCCTAATATAAGAAACGTCGGTTTCCACCTCTTCGAGATATGTCAGTCGATTTTGTTCTGTCCTTCGACTGACACGGAGTCTAGTACTTGAGGAATACCGGTTTAAGTCTGAATTTAACTTCTTTCAGTCCTTTTGGTCATCAGGTAAGTTCATACTGGATTTAGTTTAGGGAATACTAATATGTCACCTTCACTCTTTATCTAAATTCCCTGATCTACACTATCTGTTTCACGGACTACTTGATACCTGTCTCCAAACACTGTAACATGTCCTCTGTCCCTAGTTCTGGTAAGGGTACCTTTTCTTTACGTTTTTTCGTTTTACCGACAGACTCCTCCGGAATGTTTATCGAAACTTTTCTTCTCTTCGTCTTTCTTTTCCTCCTTTCCTTTCTATAAGGGTAAACTTACGTCTCAAGGTTTCTTGACGTTCCTCTCTATTATTTCGGAAGGAGTCACTAGTCACGTTTCTTTATCTCCCTTTGTTGTCTTACCCTTTCTGATCTCTAGAGAAGTTCTTTTAAGCTCTATGGTTCCCTTGTAAAGTACGTTTCTACCCGAACTATTTCCTCTCTTTAACATACCTGGATTGTCTTCATCTTCTATAATTCTTCTCTACCTTTCTTATGTGTCTTCTTGACATGTTTTTTCTCGAAGTGTTGGGTCTATAGTGTTATCACACTAGTAAGTGGATTTCGGTCTGTAGGACCTGACACTTCAGTTCACCCGGATTCTTTCGTAGTGATGTTTGTTTCGATCACCTCCACTACCTTAAGGTCAACTCGATAAAGTTTAAAACTTTCTACTACGACACTTTCGCGACGACACTTTCACGATGTGAGTTATACGGTCGTTTAAACCTTTTGAGTCGTCACCGGTGTCCTGACCTTTTCCAGTCAAAAGTAAGGTCAGGGTTTCTTTCCGTTACGGTTTCTTACGAGTTTGATGACGTGATAACGTGAGTAGAGTGTGTGATCATTTCATTACGAGTTTTGAGAGGTTCGGTCCGAAGTCGTTATGCACTTGGCACTTGAAGGTCTACAAGTTCGACCAAAATCTTTTCCGTCTCCTTGGTCTCTAGTTTAACGGTTGTAGACGACCTAGTACCTTTTTCGTTCTCTCAAGGTCTTTTTTGTAGTTAAAGACGAAATAACTTATACGGTTTCGGAAACTGACACACCTAGTGTTGCTTGACACCTTTTGAGATTTTCTCTACCCTTATGGTATGGTGGACTGGACGGAGAACTCTTTGAACATACGTCCAGTCCTTCGTTGTCAATCCTGGACTGGAACTCGTTGCCTGACCAAGGTTTATCCTTCTCCTCATACAGTTCTGACATATAACAGAGGGACGAATATATTGGATATACGTCACATGTAGTACTCTTTGTGACCCGACCTTCTTCGTGTTCGACCTTAGTTCTAACGGTCCTCTTTAGAGTTATTGGGGTGTATGCGTCCACTGTGGTGGGAATACCGTCTTTCACTTCTTATTGGTTTCTCGAAGGAATAATTTCACTTACTCCTTTCACTTTTTCAACCGAATTTCGAGTTGTAAGTCTTTTTCTTCTAGTACCGTAAACCTGGGTAGTGAAGTACCGTTTATATAAACCTTTGTCATCTTTGTCACAGTCTAAAATAAAGAGACCCGAGGTTTTAGTGACGTCTGTAACTAACGTCGGTACTTTAATTTTCTACGAATGAGGAACCTTCCTTTCAATACTGGTTGGATCTATCGTATAAGTTTTCGTCTCTGTAAGGAAACGGTTGTTTCTAGGTAGATCAGTTCCGATACCAAAAAGGTTACCAGTACATACCTACACTCAACCTGACACTTCTTTCGACTCGGGGCTTCTTAACTACGAAAACTTAACACCACAACCTCTTCTGAGAACTCTCAGGGAACCTGACATTCCTACAGGTGGATCAGATAGGATTTCCTCTAGTCTAGACCCACAAGTAACCTTCCGGACTACGATTTCGACTTTGAGGTTATGAAACCGGTGGAGTACGTTCCTCAACTGAGTAACCTTTTCTAAGACTACGACCCTTCCTAATCCCCGTCCTCCTCTTTCCCTCCTGTCTCCTACTCTACCGACCTACCGTAGTGACTGAACTACCTGTACTCAAATTTATTTGAGGCCCCCAACGAAAACCTGTCCCTCGAGACCACACGACACTAAGTACCCCAGTGTTTCTCAGCCTGCACTGACTCGCTGACTTGACTTGACTTGAACGATAGTGACCATTGGGGTGTTCCCGTGTCATTAAAGGGGATCTTCACATTTACTGTAAACTTCCTTCTTGTCTCCTTCCAACATTTTGATACTCTTTGACTCGGAAATGGTTATTTTCTTGTTGACTTCAAGTTTTTATAATATTTGTACATTAGAAAGATTTCATCAACATAACTAAATTTGGTGTTGGTTTTTTATGTCGGAGGACTGATGGGTCTCCTCACTCCTACTCACTCTTTCTAAGTAAAGTCAAGTCAGTACGTCAACACAGGTTGAGAAACACTGGGATATCTGACGTCGTACAGTCCGAAGGGACCGGTAGTCGTTGAGGGTCTCGAACGAGTTTGAGTATAGGTAACTCAGTCACTACGGTAGGTCGGTAGAGTAGGAGACAACAGGGGAAGAGGAGGGTGGAAGTTAGAAAGGGTCGTAGTACCACAAAAGGTCACCCAGTCAAGAAGTGTAGTTCACCGGTTTCATAACCTCAAAGTCGAAGTCGTAGTCAGGAAAGTTACTTATAAGTCCTAACTAAAGGAAATCCTACCTGACCAACCTACAGGAACGTCAGGTTCCCTTAGAATTCTCAGAAAAGGTTGTGGTGTCAAGTTTTCGTAGTTAAGAAGTCGTCAGTGGAAAAAAATTATCAGGTTGAGAGTGTAGGAATGTACTGATGACCTTTTTGTTATCGAAACTGATCTGTCTGGTAACAACCATTTCATTACAGAGACGAAAAATTATACGACAGATCCAACCAGTATCGAAAAGAAGGTTCGCCGTTCGCAGAAAATTAAAGTGCCGACGTCAGTGTTAGATGCCACTAAAACCTCGGGGCTTTTTATTTCAAAGAGTGACAAAAGAAACGAAGGGGTAGATAAACGGTACTTCACTACCCTGGTCTACGGTACCAGAAGCAAAAGAATTACAACTCAACATTCGGTCCAAAAAGACAGAGGAGAAAGTGAAAGTAGTTCGCCGAGAAACTAGGAAGAAATCTAAACTATATAAATTTACAATGTGTAAAATATGAAGACACCCAGTATAACACTCACGTAAAATTTTCCATATTTCCCTCAGAGTCTATATAATGTTGTTTTGAAAAAAACACGGATAATAGTACGTGCCTTTTATATAGGATTTCTTGTATAAACCAATGACAAACGTAATATTTAAAAAAAGTACTAGTATGTAAAAATCACAAAGACATAAATTCTAAGAGGTCTCTTTGTCTTGGTTATCCCCTATATGTCTCTCTTTTATTATATAGATATCTATCTATTTTATACGTTTATATGTATATAAACATTCATATTTATAGTATATATTAGTATATACGTATAGTAAATAATATTTTTAAAGAGAGTACGTTAATAATTCCGACGGTTCAGGTTTAGACGACACACTGACCTCCCGTCTCTGGAGTCCCCCGACTCCCACGTTTACTTCAAGCTTTCGACAGACGATCTCTTTGTGAGAACAACCTCCTTAGACTGAAAAATAAGACACATCTATAAGTTGACTAACCTACTCTGGCGAGTGTAATACCTCTTGTTAGTCGAATGAATATCAAGTAACTAAATTCACGACTAGAGTAAGGTTTTGTCAAAGGATGAAACAGAAATACGAAAACAAACATTACGAGAAGTATCCAAGAAAAATTTTGGTTAAAGGTTCCTGCACTAAGAACTAAGTAATGAAAGAAAAATATAAAAAAACCGTTAGAGTAGGTTAGTGTTAAAAATCACGGAAGGTATGTGATTACTTCGCGTAGATATGGGGACGAATTGTTGTAGAAGAAATTCGGAGTCCATGAACATAAGTATTAGATCGTCGTAGTTAAGTAAAACACAAGTATTTGTGTTTGGACTTTTGAAGGTTAAATTTGAGAATGTTGATGGAGGAAAGGTGTGGTGGTGAAGGGGGTTTAGAATAAAATTGTAATGAATACGGGTTCGGTAGGAGAGCAGATAAAATTAGGGTCGTAAAATTTCCGAATTGATGAATCGATTTGTATGTTTCTACATTCGGTAGGTTTTGAATGAGTTTATAAGAACGAGGATTGAAGTACAAACTCTATAACTTGGAGTACATTCAGAAAATGTGAACAAAGTATCAAGGAAAAACCGACCTTGTGATAGGAGAGTGGGTAAATAAGTGGACCGGTTTGAAAATCGAGACTTATAACAATGGATTCAGTCGTCTGAATTGATCCCCGTGAGGGACAAGGTTAGTAAGGAAGACGAAGAGATAATCTTGTGAAGACTGTGACTCTCCGTCAATTAGACGAGTGTTAAGGTAAGGGTCCGTGTCTTACTCAGAAAAAAATTTCTACAATAACTTCATTTCAACTAAATGTTATAACACAATCAAAGTCGTTTGACTAAGTCAATATCCACAGGTACACGTAAAAGGAAAAATCTAAGAAAGGGTAATATCCAATAATGTTCTGTAACAACTCATACCAAAGGACATTATGTCTTCCAAGACAACCGATAGAATAAAAAAAGATTAACTTTGAATAAATTCTAAAATATAACCTCGTATAACTAAATGTTAAAACACAATTAAAGTTCACATGTCGTCTCACTAAATCAATATTATATGTACATAGATAAGAAAGAGTCTAGACAAAGGGTATATGCAATAATGTCTCGTAACTCAAGGGTCACGATATGGCATCCAGGAACAACAAATAGAGAAAATATATATCATCGTACACGTATACAATTACGGTTGGAGGACTAAATAAGGGGTTGAAAAGGGGAAACCATTAGTGTTCAAACAAAAAATTCAGAGACTCAGACAAAGGTAAAACATTTATTCAAGTAAACATATTAAAAAGTATAAGATGTATTTTCACTATCGTATACTATAAAAAGAAAGAGACAGACTGAATGGACTGTATCATACTATTAGAGATCCAGATAGGTACAACGACGTTTACTACAATAGAGTAAGAAAAAATACCGACTCATTACAAAGAACTTACAATGACGAAAAACTTTCATACTTGTAATGTAGCAAAATTGAGGTCGTGGATAGTCTCACGATTCTTCTCTTGTTCGAACGTCAAAAAACAATTTGATTCGACTTATACCCGAAGGGTCAACCGTGATTACCATTTCTTGGGTGGACGGTTACGTCCTCTGCGTCCAAGGAAGGGACCCAGCCCTTCTAGGGGACCTCCTCACGTACCATTGGGTGACGTCATAAGAACGGACCTCTTAAGGTACCTCTCTTCTCAGACTGTCCGATGTCAGATATCCCAGTGTTTCTCAACCTGTAGTGACTTCACTTCAATTTAACCGACTTGAAGTGTTCTAAAAATATCTCGTCATCAAGAGTCCGACCAGACACCTACGGATCATTTGAGTTTCGTGATGGTTCCTTAGGTGTTTCGGTTTTGATATAAGTATTATTATGGTCCTGTAATAAACGAAATAACTGATACAACTTTAAATGTGACTACAACGTTTTCTTTACTACCCAACCTAACGACCGAAGAATTGTTTTTAGTTCCGTCACCGTGGTTGACATAAAGTGGTGTGTGAGATCACTTTTTATTGTTGTGTTATTATTGATTATTTTCACCGTCAAAGTGAATTACAAGAACTAATTTTTTATTTTTACTAACTAAGATAATTTCGACATCGAAACTTATACGAAGAAAATTCATATAAGGAACACTGTTTTTACCCTTCTTACGGTGTCGTAAAGACTTATTATGTTTTTTACATAAACATAGTTCTTTTCGTGAACACATTAACAAATTCCACTTTCGATTTTATTAGTGAAAAAAGGGTGTGTTTTGTGATAAAAACAAACTTTCTTACTAGCTATTTGATGGACTGATAAAACGTTTGTAATAGAAGTTTTTAGTTGATCACTCGGACGGTAGAGTTTCTGTTGTTGACTATAATAACAACGGTCACCATTTTAAACTCGAAATCTCTGGTTTTTTAATCTTAAAACCTTTTGAATACAGAATTTGGTATTCGAACTGTAGAAGGGTTATGAATTTTTTTGAAAAGACTACTCTAGTCACAGTTATAAATATTTATACTAAAAGTAACACGTTACTTTATATAGTTATATAAAACGTTGTATTTATACGTCTTTCTAGACATATTTAATCACTTGGTTATAAAAACAGTATAATAATGAAAATAAAAAATGTAAAATTTATAATGAAAAAATTAATACTTTCATGTTATTGTTTAAATGTCCTCTGAACCTTTTATGTCCTGTTCCCACTTGGTTATGAAAATGTATTTTCACCGACTACCGTGTTTTAGTATGTCCCTATTTTCTAGGTAAGTTTTACGTCTTCTTCGGTTTCCTAAAACAACATTGTCTTATGTCTTTCAAATGGCTATATCAAAGTCTAAGACAAACTTTGATTAAAATTACTTCGTTAGTGAACAATTCAAAACCACGTCAAAGTTTCTTATAGGTTTTAGTAGATTTTCGAGAGGAGGAAAAAAAAGAGATAAATAAATTCTTGAAGGAAGTATATGAAGTTGGATATATATATATATATATATATATACTTTCTACATCGTATATTTTTTTCGACAGAAGATAATTTAGTCTGTAATGTCTTTAATTGTTACGGAGAGAAGAGTGACTTAAAATTTTAAACTTCATATATTAATAAAATCGTTCTATAAAATGAATACAATTATACGTTACTCAGACAACACCAAATCAGTGATTTTATACAGTCCGAGAAAACACTGAGATACCTGCTATCGGGAGGTCCGAGGAGACAGGTACCCTAAAGGGTTCGTTCTTATGACCGCACCCAACGGTAAAGAAAGAGGTTCTCTAGAAGGGTTAGGTCCCTAACTTGGGTGTAGAGGACGTGACTGTCTAAGAAAAGGACTCGGTGGTCCGTTCGGGATCCATTATTCAAACTCACTCACTCACTATCAACGAGTCAGTACAGGTTGAGAAACGTTGGGGTACCTGATATCAGACGGTCCGAGGAGACAGGTACATTAAGAGGTCCGTTCTTATGACCTCACCCAACAGTAAAGAATAATAACGAGTAAAATTCCTTTAATTACTTATTTAAAATGTTTAAAAATCAAAATTAAAGATGAAACCACTTATATCTATCCTTATTGGGTGGAATATTCCTGAGAAATACCAGGAATTGTTACAGATTCTCACATTTCTCCGGGACTCTGGTTTTATAAGTACCTGATGTCGACATCATTGTACTTAGAATTCGACGTTTATGACGGTACCTTAATAAAAATTCTTATGACGGATAAGAGATTTAACTATTTTATTAAATTTATAAATAAAATTTCATGTAGATTTTCATTTCATAAGACATAAGAACATATCAGGGAATCTCGTGACCAATCTCCACTTTCCTCCATTTGTCTGGTGACAAGTTTAGGACCGGGGTGGTCAATCCGTACAATCCTCACTCCTTCCTCCTCCTTTACATAAAGTCTATCTCTACCGTGTGACATAATAACAAGGGTCAATAGTCAACGGACACTCTCCTAAACTGAAGGAACTGAGTTACCGTAGTCGTTTTAAATAAAACGAACTAATTCAGACTCATTATCACTGTATTCGGTGAAGAATATTCTTCAAGAAAAAACTATGATACTCCAAGACTATAATGGGAACAGAGAAAGGACGTTTCAGTGTCCAGTACATGTCCCTATACGGAAGTCGGGTGTAGGATCTTTCTCCTTTTGTACCCTATTTCGACGAACCTGGTACATTGTACTCGTTCTTTATGTCGTGACTAAAACGTTCTATGACTTTAGACAATGGAGTCGTATTAAATCGTTTAGATTACATATATGATCCAGTAATTATCACAGATGGTACTCCAAGTGCTAGAACACATCTATTACATTATTATTACATAATGTACACAATAATGATGGCTCAGACTCATATCGTCCGAGAATTACTTATTCTTCGTTAACTGAAGAAGATAACAAGCAAGAGTGGGTAGATAAAAAAGACAGAAGAATAGTCTCGAAGTGAAATTTAGTCCATATTAAAGGGAAGGGTACTTCGAGTGTACTGAGTCCTATCTACGGAGTAGAGATCCTAGACCTTATCAAGACTAACAAAATTCCTAGGGTAAGGAGGAACAGACCTTAACTACCTGAAGAGAAACAGACCTCAAGTATATTAATAAATTTAGTTACCGAAAGGAAAGACCAATTTAATTAAACTCAGTATAAAAGGCTAGAGACATCGGTTTTTGTAGGATTCCCGTTATTCTTTCGATGAAAAATAATAATTTCGAAGAGTAAATCATCCTAAAGTATCCAAAAACTGGGAGTAGTCACCGAAAGAACGGTATCCCTCATTAAAGGTCCCGTTGTGCACAAGGGTTAGAAGGTAAACAGATCTTGTGAGAGGGTGGTAAACCGACTAACTAAGTCCGGAGTCCATTCCGGAAAATTTTGAAACTGAAAGTATCGTTATTTTTAAAAACTACGATGTGATTGTCTATACAACAAATGTATATTAACGATCACGAATTGGTTTCGGAAGAATAGAAAAATCACGAAGACTCTTGAAATAAACTCTCATTATACTATGGTTTGGTTCGTAATATAACTACTTATAGGTTCTTACAATGACAAAATAATTTTTACATATGATACTTATAAAACATATATTAGAAGTGAACAGTACTTTTATGATACAGTTCTGGTAACGGAACTGATATACCTGAAACAGTCTGAAACAGAGACGAAAAGTTGTGCGACAGATCTAAACAGTAGGGAAAGGACGGTTCTTCACTAACAAAATACTAAAATACCGACGTCAGTGGTAGACGTCACTACAACCTCGGATTTTTCTTCAGTGACGAAGGTGGAAAAGGGGAAGATAAACGGTACGTCATTACCGTACAGGGAATGGTAAAAGATATACTCTACATCAAATTGGGACAAAGAAGATTTGTTGAGTTGAGAGTGGTTTTAGATGGTGAATGGTGAAACCTATTAGTCTCGACAAAAGTGGATGGAGTCTTCTGTTCGTCTGACAGCCATGTTTAGTTCTACTCTCCCCTTCTTGACCATACTTGTAATCACAGATGTTTGGTCAGTGAGCACTATCCTTTCTACTGTATTAGACCAAGTGGATTGTGAAGGTCAAGTCAGCGAGTCAACACAGACTGAGAAACGCTGGGGTGCCTGACGTCGTACGGTCCGAAGGGACAGGTAGTGGTTGAGGGCCTCGGACGAGTTTAAGTACAGGCAGTTCATCCACTACGGTGGATTGTGAAACGTTAAATTGTTTGTTACATATAAGAATTTTCTCACTATAAAATGGAAACTTTTAATCTTTACTGTATTATAGTTTTACTCTCAAAATTATTTTTCATCATGTCGACATTGGATGTGACTATTATTTAACTACTATCTATCTATTTATCTAACTATGTATCTCTCATCCACCTCTCTTACCCGAAAGGTCCGTGGAGTCACCATTTCTTAGGTGGACAATCCGTCCTCTGAACCCAAACTGAGGAATGAACCCTTCTAGGGGACCTCATCTTTTATCATCGGGTGAGGTCATAAGAATGGACCCTTTAGGGTACCTGTCTCCTCTGACAGTCCGATGTCAGTACCTCAGCGTTTCTCGACCTGTACTGAATCCCTACTTTTTCGTCGTTGAAGTCCACCTCTCTCTCCAAAAGTTTAAAAATTTTTTATGAGGAGACCTGGTCGTGACTAAGAATCCTGTTGGTACATTCACTCGATTCTTGTGAAATCTTCGTTTCAAATTTGTTTACCCCTGTGACTTCTTCTAAAATTTTTTATGTATAAGGAAACATGTTCAGGTATAATAAAGAAAGGTTTAAAGTGAAGGACAGGGGTTTCACTAAGTTGAAAATATCGGAGAATTAAGATTCATGGAAAATCGGGTAATAGACAATCAAAATATTTAATTAACTAACTAAATCAGTTAATTGTGAATAACTCGTGTATCATGTTCACTTCACATCACTAAGTTCTTATACCACTACATATCTTGGTCTAGGTAAGACAGTTAATGGACGGGGTAAGGGGCTAAGGGCTAAGATAAACAAGTACAAAGGTCTCATAATTTTGTCGAACAAATTTTGACTAGTCTTTTTTCTTCCTGGAAAAGTATAATTAAAAGGACAACTTCAAGAAACACAATAAATCAGGTGTGCAGACGAGTGACAAGATGTTACTTGTAGAAGAAATGGTATAAATCCTCTTTTTGAATTTTAAAAAATTCAATATCACCATTATAATATTAGTCCTTGTAGGACAGAACAATAAACGAGAGTCTCACAAAAGAGGAAGATTTGTCGCGTTCTTCTTAAGTCGATACCGACTACAGACAGAAAGGATGATAGAACCTTAGAGGAACTTTCACTTTCAGTTTCGAGTCAGTACAGGTTGAGAAGCCCACTGGGACACCTGACATCGGACGGTCCGAGGAGGGAGGTACCCTAAGAGGTCCGTTCTTATGACCTCACCCAACGGTAGAGGAAGAGGTCCCCTAGAAAGGTTGGGTCTCTAGCTTGGAGGCAGAGGGTGTAACGTCCGTCTACGAAATTGGAGACTCGGTGGTCCCTTCGGTGTCAGGTTTAGGCGATCAAGTAATGTAGAGGTCATGGTTCTTATCAAGGAATTTATAGTAATCTTGAATTAATCAAAAACAACTTCTCTATTCACTTACTTAAGTATTGGGATGAGTTGAAATTAAAGATATAAGAGTTGATTAGTCACTTACCAAATATAATTACGTCTTTTATAGGTAATTTGTTTTAACTCTCTCGTGTACGATGTACGGACGTTTGCCTCTCTATTTCAAACACGAGAGTTCCTCGAGTGTCATGTCATTTTAACAAAAAAGTGTAAACTTTGAACTAAGACTAAAAAATTGTCCACTGTGTACGGATTACGCCGTCTAGTGAATGAGTATTATAAGAGACCTGTTATAAAAACTCATAAATTTTGTGTTAAACTTGTATTACTTTAATGAAAGAAAAATTTAGTTCCGAGATATTATGAAAGGACAATTTATAGTCCGTCTCTTATTTGTTAGACCTCCCCTTACAAACCTTCTTCTTTCCTACTAGTCCCGGTGAATACGACAGTCGACGAGTACCTCTTTGAATCTCTTGACGTTCGTGTGTACGTACTTTTCGTGTAGACTCGTTACTTATATCTATAATAAAGTGTTTTATAAAGTGTTTTTACGATAAATAAAAATTATTTTATCATCCCGATTATTTTTGAGAATATATATATAATATATATATATATATAAATTTAAACTTTTACATCCTAAAAACTTTTCCATCATAAAAGAAATAATAAGAGGTTTAGAGGAGGAGTTCGAAATTCTAGAATAAGTGCACGGTATAGAAGATTCTACTGAAGTTCACCAAGGAGACGATTTTCATTATGGTAAAATATCTTAGCAATCCCTCTCCTTTTGTTTTTTATAAACACTCACGGGGAAGACTACATATTTCTGAATTTATTGATAATTAAATAAGTAAGAAATTAGGTTATTCTGAAATAATTAGTAGACAGTACATGGTCGTAAAAAAGTCCGTGACCTGTCCCTGTTCAATTCTTTCTCTGTTTTTAGAGAGAACCTCAAATAAATTATTACTCTATTTTGGTTGTTACTTGTTCTTTTCATTCTATATAGTATACATGTCAATTCACGAGTTCTCTTTTTTAATTTGTCTTTTCTTACTATACTGTAAACACATACACCGATTTTAAATGTCTCCCACTGATACCCCTCAAAGTAGCACTTTCTTTAAAACTAATTATTAGACATTCATTCTTCAACTTGACATCCTTTTAGACCATTTCTCCGTTAGATCCGTCTCTCTTCTCTCTTATGTTTTAAAAGACTTTTCCTTGACACAAATCTTCCGACCTCCTTGTCACTCCCCCGGGTAAGCTGATCTGTTCCATCCTTATCTTTCATCTATTACTCCAATTTTGTACTACCCTCTAATTTATTCCTAAAGTAATAGTTTACATGGTTAGTCAATAATCATTAAGTCAAAAATATTCATGATGTCAAGTTAGTGAGTCAGTACAACCTGAGAAACGTTGGGGTGCCTGACGTCGTGTGGTCCGGAGGTAGTGGTTGAGGACCTCGAATGAGTTTGAGTACAGGTAACTCAGCCACTACGGAAGGTTGGTAGAGTAGGAGACAGTAGGGGAAGAGAAGATCGGAAGTTAGAAAGGGTCGTTGTCACAGAAAAGGTCATTCAGTCAAGAAACGTAGTCCACCGGTTCCATAACCTCAAAGTCGAAGTCGTAGTCACGAAAGTTACTTATAAGTCCTAACTAACGGAAATCCTACCTGACCAACCTAGAGGAACGTCAGGTTCCCTGAGAATTCTCAGAAGAGATTGTGGTGTCAAGTTTTCGTAGTTAAGAAAAACACGAGTTGAAAGACATATCAAGTTGAGAGTGTAGGTATGTACTGATGATCTTTTTAGTATCGAAACTGAACTGCCTGGAAACAACCGTTTCATTACAGAGACGAAAAATTATAAGACAGATCCAACCAGTACTGAAAGGAAGGTTTCTCATTCGTAGAAAATTAAAGTACCGACGTCAGTGGTAGACGTCACTAAAACCTCGGGGGGTTTTAACGACCCTATAAAGAGGGTCGTTAGAACTAAGATCGAACCCGAAGTAGGTCAGGTTGTAAAGAGTACCACGTGAGAAGTAAATTCAATTTCTTCGTCCCACTGTCATATGAACTACATGAGGAAAGGGTCAAACCTTTGTCAGACTACAAGGTACAGGTCAAGATTGACAACGAAGAACTGGACGTATGTCTAAAGAGTCCTCTGTCCAGTTCATCAGACCATAAGGGTAGAGAACTTCTTAAAAGGTGTCAAACAACACTAAGTGTGTCAGTTTCCGAAACCGTATCAGTCATTTCGTCTTCATCTACAAAAAGACCTTGAGATAGTGAAAAAGTTACTAGGTTACCCACAACCGTTATGCTACAGACCAAGAAGGTCGAACTTGTAGACCTTCAAGTGTCAAGTGTATGACAACTTCGGACCGAATCTCTTAAAACTCGTAATGAAACGGTAGTACACTCTACTCACGTTAACACACCATCAAATTCGTAAGAAACCGTAACGGAAAGAAACCCTAACCTTACTTTTGACTGGAAGAGGTCAGGACACCGGTGACGACTCAAAAGGTTTAAACAACCGTATAACTCACGTCGTGAAAGTGTCGTAGTAGAAATTCCTAAACTTTATCAAGGTGGCCTTAAGGTAGTGAAAGTGACCGAAACAATCATCACTATGGGGGATTCCGGGTGATCTGAAGTGTAAGGTCCTACAGACCGAGATCCACTCACTAGTGTGGTAGCACTTATAGACCCAGTACTTCTGGAAAAAATCATATCAAGAAAACACGTAAGAACGGTGGAGAAGAATTATAGAAGACGAAGACAATCCAGGTATGGTAAAAACAGGAATAACACGGGTAGAAACGTACTTTTAAAAGGAACAATAGAGATAAAAAGAACTTAATATTAATCGTTATTCATTTATAAAGGGATGGACCCGTGAATGTCACGTAAAATTACCATAAGGAATTACCAGGAATAGTAAAAAAAAGGAAAATAGGTACCGAAAAGGATAGATAATATAATACGCAAATGTAACATAAGTAGTAAAACATCGAATATTATAATCGAGTTCTTTTCAAAGGGGTATTTTTAGACTCATTTTGGTTCAATAACTCGACTAGAAATAGTCACAGAAAATAGTATTTGTTTATCGGGGTCTAAACCGAAGTGGAAGTGTAATCGGTTTCATTCTCGACCACTTTAACTAAAAAAAAAAAAATTCTGTACCAAGTTGATAGACTAAATAGGACATACATATACGTCAAAAGGTCTAAATAAACCCTGGTAATTACAAGACATACCGTCCCTCTTGATGTTCAAGAAGTCCTGAGTATTATACAATTACAAAGGTATTATAAAATCCTGAAATTTACAGGAACATTATAGGTTCACACCGTCATCATAGGAGGAGTCAACGTACGTACGTACGAGAGGAAACCTTGAAACATTCCATATATCTTTTGAAGACGGACCCAATGGCAAACTGTCACCCACAAAAAGGATGTAAATAACCGTTCTAGTGAAATATTCGTCCCTTCGGACTGTACGACGATAGGTTCCCCAGCGTTCCTCAGCCTGTCATGATTTGTTGTCGAAATATTTTACAAAGAAGTGGTTAGGAGAAAACTCGAGTAACTTATGAAGAATAACTACATAAATAAGATTTAACCAGTACAATATGGTATTTAATAATGAAGTAATACACACACATATACATATATATAAATATATACATTTTGGATGTGTATTCGACTCTCAGGAGTACCGCACTAAAACAGAGAAAGAAGGTCTTTAATCAAACACCAGTAACAAGGAAAGAACGAATGATATTCTTTAGATTTGTGTTAGTCTTAAAGGAGTCAAATCAGGGAAGACATGTCTAAACTACCTCAGTACCCTGATTTAGTGTAAAACCGTAAACTGAGGATATTAGAGTGGTACCGAAAAAGAAGGAGTTTGATAGAGAAAGGGACCCTATAGAAATTATTAATACGTGGTTTATTATACTTACAAGTATCGGAGGTGGAAGGAGAAACTAAAGAACAAGTACAGTCGACAATTGTGATGGTGACAGGTGAAATAAAACGTCTTATTACATAGGTTATAGTCGAAGATGGGATTCGTAAGTATGGGTACGGTAAAGGTAAGAAGTCTTTTATTCTATTTTATTATTTGTGTATATCGATGATACTTTATAGTGTAGGATCTTTTGTCACAATAGTAAAATAAAAAATCGGAGGAATAACCTAACTTGAATGAAGTTCTCTAACGTAAAATGAAGAGATGTAGTGGTTATCAAGAAACGTAATCTATTTACGAGATGATATACAATAAACCAAATACGTATCTTATCTTGTAGACCCTTTCACTTAATCACTTTCGTTACAAAGGAATAGAGGTTGTGAAGACTTTATAAAACATATCAACTCAAAATATAATAACCTTCCTCTCTTAAGTCATCGAGCAAAACAATCAAAAATTTTGTTGTACATACATTCGAATGAACCGAACTTCGAGGATATCCTACCTCTGAACCAGATAAAGTAGAAGGGATACCTTCGAGTACCCTTGAACCTCCGTCCTTGTAGTCTCTTGTCGACATACTTTTACCATTTTGTCTTTATCGGAAAACCCGGAACTTTATAACCTGAGGAAGAACCTTTTTTTTTAATTTTTCCTCAGATGAAAGATCTACGTCTCTTTAAGAGTCATAGTGTCACCCCGTTCCAATGTCTGTCGTCAAAGTCGAGATATTTAACAACTGATTTGGAGTAGTTCATTTACCTCAAAAGTTAGAAGAAAGATAAGACATTCTCTGAATCAACAGGGATAGTCAGTGACGTTCAATCGGTCATATTAAAATATAAGAAGAAAAGTCACCTTCCCGAAACGTGTAACATCCATAAGTAATTTATACAATTTGTAGTAAAATATGTTAATTCTTATATAAGTCGAATTCATCTCAAACTTTTGTCTTGTTTTCAGAATTCAAAACAGTATTAAAAATCCCTTTAGTCGATTTCCGTATATTAAAAGTTTTTAATCCGTACAATTACCCCTACCTATTTTGTTACCATTTCATATTTATTTTCACTTTAGTAATTAGTAAATTAGTAACTAATTCAGTAAAACCACGTATAACGTCAGTATTTCTATAAATTTATGTAACACCCATTACATTCTTCCGTCAAGTTAAAATTTAAGTTAAAAATATATTATTGAGACGATGGATATCTTTTAAAACTAAATAAAGGTCTCTTCATTTTATTAGAGAAATTTAAATTACAATCAATCGTATTCGTTCCTTAAACAGTTCATTGGTTCACGTATGAAATCTCTTTGTCCTTATAAAGAACTGTACAAAATCTTTGTATGTTATGTATTTCTGACCTATCGTTACCATTTTAGAAGAGTAAAAAAAATCTATGTGTAAACTGTAATATTTTATAGAACAGTCTAAATCTTCTATTACAAACGTAAGATTAGGTCATAGATAAGTATACTACTTTCATTTTTCGTGGAAGTGACAAAATATGACATTTATTTAACTTAGTATTACTAAAAGTATAACAGATAAGTAAGAGTTGTGAGGATATAAGAATGTATAATAAAATTATACCAAACACCATGTATCTCTTCGGTGACATTTATTTATAATAAGTAAAAATAAACTTTAGTTTATAGTTGGAATTTTATTTTACTGACTCACCTGATACAAATTAGAATAAGAGAATACGTCCTTATTTATGTGATTCATTGGGTTCGAGTTTCTATGAACAAATACAGTAAAAGTTCGTTACTTTGATTCGTACACAATCACTCCGACTACTAATGTGTCACACCTGACAATCACAGACCAATCTTCTTATTCCAATAATTTTTTGGGAAACCGATATAGGTACACTACATTTTAAAGACAGGAGTGTGAGTTTGTAAAGAAATTTAGTCGACTGATATTCAATCAAATAACTACACCTAATTTAGGTTCTCTTATAGTCTCTACAAACATAGACACTGGAAATAGAACAATTTCTTTACTCTTCCTCGTTCCCCCACTCTAAAATTCCTATACGTTAACAATGAGAACCCGAAGGAACCACCGAGTCACCATTTCTTAGACGGACGGTTACCTCCTCTGTACCCCGAAGTTAGGGACAAGTCCCTCTAGGTGATCTCTTCCTTTAGTGTTGGGAGAGGTTATAAGAACGTACCTCTTGGGTACCTGTTTTCTAGACCGTCGATGTCAGGTGTCCCAGAGGTTTTTCAGTCTTTACTGAATCGACGATTTGTTGTACCAATGACGATTTGAGAGTATTTCGAACTGATTTTTGATATCCCTTCTAAAACTAAAGATATAACAACGGAGTAAAGACCAATAAAAGAACAGTGTCTATTTTTCATTCTATTTTACTCTGGTAGAAAAGGTAAAACATTCATTATTCTATTTGGGAGATGTAAAGTTTGAAGTTATTTTTCTGTGTTGTGAATGGAAGTTAAGTTATTAGTAGAACAAAAGTAACAACAAATCAATGATTCAACACAAGTCGGGAAACACTGGGGTAACGTTTAATTTTGTACTTTACAAGAACAGACAATCTAACCCTTCCAAATTTTCTACTAACAATTGGTTCCAGTTGTCATCATACTTTTTGTTTTTAAAGTTATTTGTCAACTACTGTTGAGTTTAATCAAATTATCAAACCCTCTCTAAAACCATAGTAGTTAACTTAAAACATATCCATATCAAAAATTATTACGATATTAACAATAATATCTAAAAGTTGACCATAATCTTTTTAGTCTCCTTGGTCTCTACTTTAACGGTCGTAGACAACCTAGTATCTTTTTCGTTCTCTTAAGGTCCTTTTTTGTAGATAAAGACGAAGTAACTGGTATGATTTCGGAAACTGAGGTACCTACTGTTGTTTAACACCCTTTAAGAATTTCTCTACCCTTATGGTCTGGTGTAGTGTGGAGGACTCTTTGGACATACGTCCATTTCTTAGTTATCAATGGGCCTGTACCCTGTTTCTGACCATAGTGTAATCCTTTCCTCATGCAGTTCCGACATATAACAGTAGGACGAAGAAATTGAATATACGTCCCATGTAGTACACTTTACGGTCCGACCTACTTCGTGTTCGACCTTAGTTCTGACCACCCTCTTTGTAGTTCTTGGAGTCTATACGTCTACTGTGGTGGAAATACCGTCTTCCACTCCTTTTTGATTTCTCGGAGAACTACTTCCATTATGGTCTCCTCTCACTTTTTTACCGAATTATGAGTTGTAAGTTTTGTGATTCTAGTACCGTAGACCAGGATAGTGTAATACCGTTTATCTACCCCTTTGTTACCTTTGTCACTGTCTGAAATAAAACCCCCCGAGGTTTAAGTCACGTAAACCACTGACCTCGGTACTTTAATTTTCTGCGAAAAAGGAACCTTCTTTTCGATACTGCTCGACTTTGTCGTATAATTTTTCGTCTCTGTAGTAAAAAGGTTCTTTCCAGGTAGATCAGTTTCTATACCAAAAAGGTCATCAGTACATACCTACGCTGTCAACCTGGTATTTCTTCCGACACACGACTTCTTAACTACGAAAGTTTGATACCACAACTTCTTAAGAGAACTGTCAGGGTACCTGACGTCCTCAAGGATGGTCAGTCAGGATTTCCTTCAGTTAGGACTTATAAGTAACCTTCTTGACTACGACTTCGACTTCGAGGTTATGAAACCGGTGGACTATACTTCTTGACTGAGTAGACTTTTCTGGGACTACGACCCTTTCTGACTTCCGTCCTCCTCTTCCCCTACTGTCTCCTGATCTACCAACATAACGTAGTGACTGAGTTACCTGTACTCAAACTCATTCGAGGTCTTCTACCACTTCCCGTCCTTTCGGACCACACGACGTCAGGTACCTCAGAATTTCTCAACCTTACTGACTCCCTGACTTTTTTTAAACATAATATATCAGTATCATAATATACTGTAGTATTTTTCTCACATGAATTACATAACATAAATGTAATAATAATATATTTTACATGTCAAAAGATGATTAGAAAGATTTTTATATACGATGTTTTCAGTACGTATTCTTACGTTTTCGTATATATGTTCTTTTAAGTGACCTTTTAACAACTTTATCACTTTTTCAATTCTAATCGGATCGTCGGTAATTATCGTTTCACCAATTTATTTAATACTATATAAGTACGTTATTCTCAGATATTTCAATATTTTTCCTTGTCATATAGTGATGTAATCCTCACTTCATCTTATAATAAAGTGATGTATAAAAGGTAACTTTTGTTCATTATTCCGTTATACGTATGTATATTTCTTATATAAAACTTCCCTATTTAAAGTCTTACATAGATGGAAATACAATGACGTACGATTATTATTAACTTTTCTCATGTAATATGATTATTGATACCAGTAAATTCTCCTTTTTTATTTCTTATGAAACCATAAAATATTTTAGACGTAACGAACTCTAAAGTTGTTTTTTGTATTTAATTAAGACACTAGGTTTTTTATCCATATGTTTTACAGACAGTCTCTTTATAAAACCATTAAAAATTATATAAAAAAGAAAGTGTTACGATATAACGATAAAAAAGAAGTATTAAAAGATCTAATAAATTAAGATAATGTAGAAATAGTTTCTTAGGTATATAAAGGTTTCCTCGATTTAAACTAACCAACAGATGGAATATACAGAGTACTTATTTATGAATTATCAATCTAACTACAAACCTTGTGGTAAGTACTGAGTTCAATAAACACGTATGACGATAGATAGTCCTCTCTTCTAAAAGTAGTTTATTATTAGTAATTACGACAGACGATCACACGGGATATTATTTTTTATAGAGTCTTCTTACACAAGTAATAGATTGACTACCTCTATTGACCATAATTTTCTCTAAAAACGGATGTGACTAGGATTATTATATTATACCATTAGTTTTTATTATTGGTTCATACAAAGACAAACGAAGTGAATCTTCGACAGCCAGCCATTTCAGGAAACATTGGGGTAATACCACTGTTCCGAGTAAAGGTGACAGTGGAGATTACTGTAGTACGAAGTGTCTTTCCGTTGTATGTTTACGATAAATTGAATTCATTGAAGTTGTCAAACTGTGACTTTTTATAGTGGAATTTCAACACTATATTATCTATTTAATCAAGGTGAAGGTTTTATATCGTCAGATTTACAGTAGTTTTAAAAAGATCCTGTTTTGTAGATCTTTATGACTTATTTTTATTGTTTGATGAGAAAGAGACAAAACCCCTCCCTGTTAATTGAATATTCTTTCTTTTAATTAATAACCTTAGGTTTGTTGACTATTTTATTCTTTGGTGTCACCATTCTTCGTAATTTCTATGTTAAGAAGACTTCCGTAACCGGTCATTCATTAGATCTTAGAGGGATATTTGTCTGTTGACTTATCCTGTGATCTGGCAATCGGATCTTTTCCACCCTTTATTGAATTTTTCCCTTCGGAAATTCCGAATGTAAACGTAATTTTAAAATTAAACCTTTGTAAGCGGAGACCTTTTATCCTTAAAGTCACGTACAACAGACGAAGTTAGAACAGAGACCCGTCCCTGTTTTCAGAAAAGAATCCTAAATACTAGAGTCCGTATAAGAAGACTCGTAAATCCTAAATAGCTACTAGACCCTTTACGTGTCGATTTTTGATTTTTATTTACGTTTAGGACTAATCTCCTTTTACGGAAATTGGTTTTTAAGTGTTATAAGTAAGGGTTTACATTGTTGGTTGACTCATACTTGAGTCTTAGGTTCCTTCATATAGCGGTACTGGTTCTTAATCCTCTTTTATTTGGTCGTGAGGTTTAATCTAAGGAACTTGAAGTCTATAACTTTAATAATCTGGTCGTTCGTTTTATTTTCTCACTTAGTTTTTATACCGGTTTTTGTACTACGAAAGTCTTATATAGTCTTTTGACATATGTATTGTTTTTTTGAACAACTTTAATATTAATCCCTCTAAGTTATGTAATTTATCAACTCTTTCTTCGTCAATTGACCTTCTGTTTCCGGTATTTAATATCTTTTACATCGTGTCTGTCTGTCTCTCTCTTTGTAATGTCCAATCGATCACTATACTTTCTGTTTGATTCTTTCTCCGTTGTATCCCTTACCTTCTCTCTCTTATGAATTGCTCTCTTTCCGACTGTAAAAATAGTTTTATTTACTTATATAAAAATTAGGTATTGTCGTATTTATTTTCTGTATAAAAAAAATTAAATCTTTCATGTTAAGTTCCTTAAGATACGATTTATAATGTTAATACCTTGTATATCTTTATAATGTCATACTAAATGTATGAATTTCCGAAAAGAAAGGAGAATTTCATTCGATTTATTACTCTTGATTGGATTTTCAAGACCCCAGGAATGATGTATACAGGTTTGATGAGATAAGACGAAAATGATTTTGTAGTCTAACGACTTGAATGACACAAACCGTGACAATAAACTGATAAAAGACAGTCTATATATTATCTGTAGTTATGTCATATAGAGCGGTGTCTTAGGTTAACCTTAACACAAGTTAAATATAAAAGGAGGTAATAAAACTAAATCCAAAACTACACCAAATCGTATTATTTGTCTTTATATCGTATTTATAAAAAGATCAATACAGATAAGAAGGTAAGAACTTACCTTTCTGTAAGAAAGGATTTTTAAGAGAAGGATTTGGTTTAGTCTAAGGAGTGTGACATTAATTCCAGGATTCTAAACACATTAAGTTTTTTTATTAATGTGTGTATGAAACCTCTATAAAACCCAAGTCAAGATGTACTGATGTTATTTCACTTGAAACGTTACTTCGTTCAGTGTTTTTATAAAACCAAAGATTCACGTGTATTTTCATTATAAATATGATATAATATCGGATAATTCAAACACATTCTTTCGTTACATACTTAAATTTTTATTAAATAATGATCTTTTACAATTGATAATAGACTTGGAAGTCGTTTAGTATTACTGAAACGACCACTTCCAAGAACGGAACTTCGACTACCGAGGACTTTATGAGTCCTACCACCAACGATTTCGAACGACTTTCAACCCCAATGAACCCATTAAAAATTTTTTAGTCTGTAATTTAAACGGTGCGGTTAACTGAGTAAGGTACTTGTTAAAGAGTCTTCGTACGTTACAACAAACTAACGTAAAATAGGTGTCGTCTTGAAGAAAGTTTTAAACTCGGTCAGGAGAGTTTCGGACCGTGACAAAATAGTCGATTGAAATATATCGTTTCAATCAAGATTTAGGAAACGACATTAAGGTCGTTAGAAGTGTCGTAGAAGTAGTATTCATCAAAAGTAGAGTTCTTTGTTAAGATAAAATACTTACTTCGTTGAGGAGTAGGTAATTTCCAAATAGGACTCTAACGTCGTTCAGCCAGTGTAGAAATCCGAAGTGAAGATTAAGATCGAGAGAATGATGAAGGTGGTGTTGACATCAATAAAGTAGATACTATAGAATTTCGGGACCCATCGAGTCTGTCATTTCTCAAACGGATGCTACGTCCTCTGGACCCAAACTAAGGACCCACATCTTGTAGGGGACCTCTTCCTTTACCGTGGTGAAATCATAAGAACGGACCCTTTAAGGTACCTGACTCCTTGACCATCCGACATTAGGTACACCAGTGATTCTCAACCTGTGACGACTCGTTGAAAGTGAAAGTCTAAAGTAAGATTGAGATCAAGAGAATGGTAAAGGTGATGTCGACGTCAGTGAAGTAGGTACTTCAGAATTGGGGAGTTTTAGTAGGTGTTCTCAACATTAGTTGAAGATAGTTTGAAGTCGATTATAACTATAAAACTGGAGAAGGGAACTTAGTGTGTACAAGAATTTCTCTAGATCTTACCACTTGGAAAGGTCTTCATAAAGTTGAACAAAACCGGTCTAGATCGTCTTCTTAGTGATTCAGTCTATGACAGAATTTTTACATAAAGAATTTATTACTCAGAATTTCCAGTTTTACTGAAGTTACGTTACGTTCCTTCCGTACCTCTGAGTCTACATTTGTCTGTACACTTGTGTCACCCCCTCCCTCTCTCACCCTACTTACCTCTTTCATCGTAGTTGTATATATGTGATAGCACACATTTTACCTATCGACTACCCTTCTAAGACATAGTGTGTCCCTCGGATCGACCCGTGAGACACTATTGGATCCTTCCACCCTACCCCCTTACCCTCCCGAGTTCCTGTCCTATATAAAATACCGACTAAGTGTACCAAATTTCGTTATAAGACGGTTGTTTTTTTTTTTTTTTTTCTTTCTTTTCTTTTCAATTTTACTGTGGTACTATAAACCCGACGTCTTACCTACAACACAATCAACGGTAATTTTGTTGTACTTAGAGTAATATAATATGGAGGTAGCCTCAAGAACCTAATGCTCTACGTGACAGTTTCTCATCACGATAAAACTTTCCTCAGGAAAAGACTCGTCGACCAGAGTTATCCCGAATTTTATAAGTCATTTAGCACAACATTTGTCTACACGAAATAACCAGACAAATACCTCGTGTCCGTCTCATCTAAATCGTATTAAAAATTCCCAGGATTGTAAAAACCTTGTAATTTATTCGTAACTGAAGTTGAATCAGTGGTAAGTCAAAGTACTTACTCTTAGTCGGAACTTTGAAACTTCGGTCCGTAACTGAAGAGGAGAGGTCCATACTTTTGAGATCCACCGTAGAAGAAGGTTGTCTTTCGACAAGTGATGTAACTTTTAGACAACAAATCACATCGGTCGAAGTAATTAATAGAATCGATCTAGAAGACCTTTAAAACGACATCGAAGATGTAGTCGTGAAAGACGAAGTGAACTTTGAGTAAAATATCGTTACCAAAGAAAAGAATTTGTATTTCTTAGTTGAAGATGATCAAATTTTGGAAAGAGACTTCGAAGGAGTGAAGAGGGTACAAAGTACCTTGACTTCTCTTAACCCTGGAACGGGACTTAATCCGAAGCGGAATTCCTTATGACACAAATCAAACTAGAACATAGGTCTGGTGATGGTGAAAGAGGTATAGTCGTTAATTTGATAAAACAAAAGAAGAGTATATACGCACACGACCTCATCGTACAAATTAAAGTAAGTTCTTGAAAAGGAAACGTAAAGTTTTGCACCGATTGATAAACTATGTTCTAAAGATGGAAAACGGGACAGATCCGAAAGTGGTACATAAGGAATGATTCTACTTAGTAGAGGTCGAAAACTAAATTTCACTCTCTGAGAAGTAAAGGTTCACTACGATCACCATTTCTTAGGTAGACGGTTTCTCTCCTCTGTGTCTCTGCTTCAAAGATAGGGACCCGGTCCTTCCAGGGGACCTCATCCTTTACCGTTGGGTGAGGTTATAAGAACGGACCTTTTAAGGTACCTGCCTCCTCGGACCACCCGATGTCAGGTACCCTAACGTTTCTCGACCTGTGTTGACTCACACACGTACATGTGCGTGTGCGTGTGTGTGTATGTGTGTGTTTGTGTGTGAAGGAAAGTGAACTTTTGAATCTCTCGTGACATTCCAATAGTTGACCGATTTAAGGTATGACAACATAGAGTCCTTTCTCCCTCTGGGACCCTCTCCCCCTCTCTACCCTTGGTAGACAAGTCACCTCGTCAGTCTGTGTGTGAATGATTCAAACGAGTATTATAGAATATACCCACGTCAAACACTGTAGGGGTTTCTTAATATTGTCATTGTAATTACTAGTGACTAGTAATATTGTTTATACTATTATCACTTTTCCAAACTTAATAAAACTCTTAAAGGTTTAACACTGTGTCTCTGTGTTTCACTTGTTTATAATCCTTTTACCGTGGGTATCTAAACGAACTACATCTCAACGGTGTTTGAAAGTCAAATATTTTTTGTCATGGATATTTCATTGTATTTCGTTTCGTGTCATTTTGTTCCATGTAGACATACTACCCGGTTGTACTGAGCTACTATGACTACTATTGTCCCGTGATGAGATCGTCAATAAACTTTTCTATCTTGGTTATCTTCTTAAGTATACATCAGTTAAAAAGTTAATAAACCTCCATATTGATGGACGGTTATGTCCTCGATATTCCCTGCATCCAGACTAGGGACCTAACCCTTCCAGAGGACCTCTTCTCATACCGTTGGGTGAGGTCACAAGAACGGACCTCTTAGGGTACCTGTCTCCTAGGACCACCCGATGTCAGGTGCCCCACCGTGTCCCAGTTTTACTGACTTCGTTGACTGGTCGTTGTACTGTTTCCTGTTTCATCTTTTGTTCGTCGTTTATAATAGAAGGGGATAATCACAAAGGAATAACTGAGTAAATAATATTTGTTGAAACATAATCATTAAATTGTCTAAGAACCTAATTTCCTAGTACAACAGATTCCTTTTCACTCGTAGTATATAAAAGACCTAACAGACATGGACATCGGAAAGCTTGAGAGGACTCACCACTTAAATTTAAGGATATAAACGTCTGATGACTTTTAAGAAATTGTCAAATATTAACAGTATTTTTTATCTGATAATTTTGATACTTAAGAGGTGGATAAAAAATTATTCAGGATTGAGGAGTTTAATTATTGTTACGTAACATAATTTTAAATTCTAGTACCTTATTACCTTGAAACATTAGTCTTTCTTGAAAACCAAAGAAATTGATGTGAATGATTAAAATCTTATTTTTTACATAAAATTTTAAATACATATCTATACTTTGATGGGTCTCTATCGTTTATGTAAGAGTCTTTTACAAATGTGGTATTACACAATCACTTTAGATGAAATTTTTATATATATAAATAAGGGAGAATCGATCAGAAAAATGAATATAAAATAGATTCTATTGGAAAGACAACCTCATGACCATATAATTTAAATCAGACTTGAGAAACACTCTCTTTGTACGGTTCACTAAACCAAGATGCGTATCACACTCTATTCCCTAATTAAAAACCAGTATCGAAGTTATATAAGGAGTCCTTCATTTACTACCAGAAGACGGAGGAGATATTATATTTTCGAGTAACAATTCTAAAAAACAGAAACATAAACCAAAGTAGATAATGACAAAGTTTAATTTTGACAGGTTTTAATGATGTCAAAGTATTAGTTATAACTGTTCCTTTTGTTCTATGGAGTAGAAGTCAAGTCAAGTCAAGTCAAGTCAAGTCACCGTGTCAACACAGACTGAGAAACCCTGGGTTACTTGACGTCGTACGGTCCTGAGGGACAGTTAGTGGTTGAGGGTCTCAGGTGGGTTTGGGTACAGGTAACTCAGCCACTACGGTAGGTTGACAGAGTAGGAGACAGTAGGGGAAGAGGAGGACAGGAGTTAGAAAGGGACGTAGTTCCAGAAGAGTTCACTCAGTCGAGAAACGTAGTCCACCGGTTTCATAACCACATAGTCGAAGTCGTAGTCAGGAAGGTTACTTGTGGGTCCTGACTAGAGGAAATCATACCTTACCAACCTAGAGAAACGTCATTTTCCCTGAGAGTTCTCAGTAGAGGTTGTAGTGTCAAGTTTTCGTAGTTAAGAAACCGCGAGTCGAAAGAAATATCAGGTTGAGAGTGTAGGTATGTACTGGTGACCTTTTTGGTATCGGAACTGATCTACCTGGAAACAACTGTTTTATTACAGAGACGAAAAATTATACGACAAATCAAACCAGTATTAAAAGGAAGGTTCCTCATTCTTCGTAGAAAATTAAAGTACCGACGTTAGTGGTAGGCGTCACTAAAACCTCGGGTCTTTTTATTTCAGTCGGTGACAAAGGGGTAGATAAACGGTACTTTACGACTCTGACCTAAGGTACTAGAAGCAAAAGACTTACAACTCGAAATTCGGTTAAAAAAGTGAGAGAAGAAAGTGAAAGTAGTTCTCCGAGAAATCAAGAAGAAGTGAAAGACGGTATTCCCACCACAGTAGACGTATAGACTCCAATAACTCTAAAGAGGGCCGTTCGAACTAAGGTCAAACACGAAGAAGGTCGGGTCGCAAAGAGTACTACATGAGACGTATATTTAATTTATTCGTCCCACTGTTATATGTCGGAACTGTATGAGGAAAAGAATAAACCTTGGTCAGACAACAAGACATACGTCAAGATTGACAACGAAGGACTGTCCGTATGTCCCGACCATAAGGGTAGAGAAAGTCTTAAAAGGTGTCAAATAACACTAGGTGTGTAGTAGAATAAGAAAAAGTTTACCAGACATTGAAGAGAAATAGGAAAGAAAAACCCTATAATTAAAAATTCGTGTCCCACCTAGGTACTATCGAAGAAATAAAAAAGAGTGTGGTGACTAGAGAACTTTTGTCTGACACTTTAGTGTTCTGGAAAAGGATAGATCAGTAAAAGTCTATCAATTTTGTCAGTTTAATATTTTTAAAATCGTAAGTTATATCCTTTTACATAAACATTAGAACCCTATCATTTCTAAAAGAATTTGATCTTCGTTTCGTGTATGGTATTTCCTGTCATGACTATTTCAATCGTCGTAGTTTAAGTTTGAATGAAAACATTTTTATTTAGTATAGTTCTCACTTTTAATTTCTACTATATATTGACTCTTTCCTAATCTTAGGTCCTACGCGTCTGTGTTTGTGTGTGTTTGTGTGTGTATAGTTCTTTTGGGTTAACTTTTTACGTGTTTTATATATTTGATTCGTTAAGTATAACCTTTAGATCTGACAATGATTTGTATTTTCCTACGGGTTAGAACCTACCTCTTGTTCTACCGTCTCCTCATCCACTTGCACCTTATATAGAGAGAGATGATTATGTAGTCCTTGTGTGGACGTCTGTGTCTTCACGTACGTCTTGTGGTCGACTCTCATCTGTCCTCATGGACTGGTGTCCTTTTCTTGTATCTCTTGGTACGTTTTAAGTCATCCTGTTTCCTTGATCCCCCCTTTTGTCCTGACAATCATCCTGACATGGACGGGAACCGCCCACCCCCTTGACTTTGACCCCATACTAGGGGTGTAACCCCGTTAATAGACTCAGTCTCCTCTTTATAAATTTCGTCTCTCACTTTGTCGACTCGACACCGTCGGTTTTACCTTATTCTTAGTCTTCAAGAACGGTGTTTGTATGTATGGGACCTGTCCCTTCGTCAAAGAGACCCTCTGTGTCACCCCTTGACCTCAAATCCCTAACACCTCGTTAGGTTCCCGTTCCTGACGACAACTGACACCTCTCTGTCTAGTCCCCCCACACTCCTTCCTCTAACACCACCCTTTATGGACACCTTCTTTCGACCCGTCGGTACTTCGTTCCGCTATGACGACTCAGTACGTATCCCCCACTTCGGTAGTGGTATCGGAGAGAGAGGGGATTGCGGTCGTACCGTCGACTTGCTATCTCTCCGACCGGGTAGTTTCCGGACTGTGAGACTTGATGTCTCATCCTGGGGTAGGTCGAACGGGGAAATTCACTGACTACGCGGGTAAAGTCTCATCCTGGGATCGGTTCCCCCGGGGAAATACATGGACGACGAGTCTTGTTGTCTCTTCCTGGGGTCCGTTCCCTCGGGAGATTCACGGACTTACCCCGTCTCGATACCTCTTTCTGACCGGTTTCTCCAGAAGACTGGCGGTCGATATTCTTCGAACTTTTGTCTGAGACTATCCCGGTATTGAGGACGCAGTCTCCGTCAGACACAGGGACGTGTGAACCGTGGTGGTCTCAGGGGTGTTCGGTTCGTGGACACGGAGGAAGTGCGAGTTGAGAGTGACCCCGTCGCGACGGTGTCCGTTTTTTTTAGAAGATACACACGTCCCAGTAAAGCTATCACAGACTGAGAAACCCTGGTACATCTGATACCGGACGGTCCGAAGAGACAGTACCTCCCCCAAGAGGTCCGTTCCTATGATCTCACATAACCGGTTATGACCAAAGGTATGGGAGTATCTTGTGATATAAAGGACGACGGGATCGGTGGTTAAGGGGACTCATGGACCACGAAGGTCTTGGAGGTGTGGACCGGGAGTGTCCCCGTTTGGGTTTAGGAGGTCCCGTCGGGGTCCTCGTTTGGGACCACCTGCTGGGTGTATGTCTCCACCTTTATTTTGGTGTTAACTTTGGGTCCCCGTCACACCGATTTCTTCTGGGTTTTGGAAGGGTGATCGACATGTTCGACGTCTAATTTAGGTGTGTTAGTTGACACAGATACCTTATATACTTTCTAGTAACTCTCGAGGGTGTTTTCTTTTTCGTGATCAAGACTATCGACATCTGTAACCTCCGTTCTTGTGTGTCCTCGTCCTGGTATAATCTTAGACTCGACGAGGGTGTCGTCCAGGTCTCTAGTCGTGTCACAACCTCCCGTAGGATCCTTCGACTACACCTGACACTGAGGGTCACTCCCTTTCCTGAGACTGTCGTCAATGAGTTCTTTTTGTAAATAATAAGAATACAAAACTACACAAAATACTAAGAAAACCTAACAAAAAGAAAAGATAGGAGAAGGACGGTGGGGGGTGGTAACATCAACATTTAAAATAACCATGATACTTCAGATTAATACGAAAACTCGAAAAACAAAAGAATCAGTGTAAAAATTAAAAACAATATTTGGAGACGGAGATGTGACCCGAAAACGTCAAGACACCTCAAAGGGTGTGAAAAAAAAAAAGAAAAAAGAAAAATTAAAAAGTTCGGATAGTAATAAAAAGACGTAAATAAGGAAACAAACGAAAAGGATGACGAGAAAAGAGGAACGTCAATTAGAAATTGCATATTTTTAGAAGTAGATGGAGATAAATTGAAACGTATAGATAAGAAAGAAAGGAGACGAGAGTTGTGTAAACAATCAAAACGAAAGCAGCAAGATAAGGGGTGAACCGTGGAACGAAATCAAAACGAGAGGTCAAACATGGAATCAATCAAAACGAGACCATCTATATTAAAAAATAAAGGAAACGAACGGTCCGATTAGATAACATGAAATAAAAACAACCTGGGAAAACTAAAACGAGTACCCACATATACATACACACAGAATAAGGTAATAAAATTAATAATAAACGGACTAAAACATTGAGGGCAAACAGACCCCAAGTTGAAACCAAAGAGTAAAAACCTATAAACAAAATTAGAGTCAATTACGTATTGTTTGGTGAACACCTTAGAAGTAAGGACCCGTCTCTAGTTCGGGACTCGGAAACCTCACCCTCGTGACTGAGGTTCTGAGATCTAATGGTCTCTTGATTGGGGTCCCTCATAGTTCATCACTCTTGAGTGTGTTTCCTTTGGTGGACTTATGTTCTGGACCGTAGTGGGTTGGTGGTCATTGTGGGACATGTACTACGGAGTAGATTTGTTGTTATTGTTTTTTTTTATGTTTGGGTCAGTAGTCGTCTGTCCTAATGGTGGAGTGTCGGAACGGATAGTCTCCTTTTGTCTCTTTGTTTGTTTTGTGTCGTGTTTAGAGTGGGATTTACTTCGAATGTGTTTAGTGACCTGGTTAGAGTCCTCCCGTCTTTGGTTTTCCTTCTTTCTTAAGTCGGAACTTCTGACCCTCTTCTGGAGTTTGTGTTATTCAATTTTACTTTATTACTTTTACATTTCTTTATGATGTGTTTACTCCCTTGTTGTTTTTGTTTTTTGTGTCTTCAGGTTTATTTACTTCTCCTTTAGCCGTTTGATGGACTTTTTCTTAAGTCTTATTACTAACATTTCTACTAGTTTTTGAAACTTTTGTTTTACCTCTTTTACGTCCTTAGTTAATTGTTTCTTGATCTTCTTAATTTCTTGTTTGTATGTCTCTGTTTGTTGTATTAATGACTTTAATTTTTATGAGATCTTCCTTAGTTATCGCCTTATAGACTTCGTCTTCCTGTTTAGTCATTCGACCTTCTATTTTACCACCTTTATTGAAGACTTCTCGTTTCATTTCGTTTTTATTACTTTTTCTTGACTCCTATCAGAGTCTCTGGAGACCCCGTTATAGTTTGTGTGGTTATTAACTTATTATTCCCAGGGTCTTCTTCTCTTTTATTTTCACATACTCTTTTTGAAACTTCTGTAATATCAACTTTTAAAGGGGTCGTACCTTTTCCTTCATCAGTTAGTTCAGGTTCTCCGTGTTTCTCAGGGTATGTCCTATTTGGGTTCTTCTTTGTACGGTTCTGTGTATGAGTAGTGTGATTGTTTCTGATTTGTGTTTCTTTCTTATAATTTTCGTCGTTCCCTCTTCGTTGTTCATTGTGTGTTCCCTTTGGGGTATACGAATTGTCGACTAGAAAATTGTCTTTGAGACTCCCGGTCTTCCCTGACCGTCCTATATAAATTTCATAACTTTCCCTTTTTAGATGTTGGTTCTAATGACATAAACTGTTCCTAGAGTAAGTTTTAACTATCTCTTTATTTTTCGAAAAGTCTTTTCGTATCAATTCTCTTAAGTCATGGTGGTTCGGTCGAAACGTTGTTTACAATTTCCCTGAATACATCAGTTCTTTTTGTCCTCTTCTTTTTTCTAGATGTTTTAGTTGGGGTTTGTTAATTCTTTTACCGTTATCCTTGTATATATAGTTACTAATGAAATGTACATTTACCTAATTTACGGGGTTGGTTTTCTGTGTCTGACCGACTTCCCTATGTTTTCGTTCTGGGTATATATACGATAGATGTTGTTTGGGTGAAGTCTGGATTTCTGTGTATATCTGACTTTCACTCTCGTACCTTTTTATATAAGGTACATTTACCCTTCGTTTTCTTTTGACCTCATCGTTACAAGTATAGTCTGTTTTATCTGGAATTTCTTATAATGTTCTCTATTTCTTCCTGTGATATATTACTAGTTACCCAGTTAGGTTCTCCTTCTGTATTGTTAAAATTTATAGATACGTGAGTTGTATCCTTGTGGAGTTATGTATACTGCTTGTGATTATCTGTATTTACCTCTTTAATTGTCATTGTGTTATTATCATTCTCCGAAATTGTGGACTGAGTGTGGTTACCTGCTAGTAGTTTTGTCTTTTAATTATTCCTTTGTGTTCGGAATTTACTATGTAATCTACTCTATATAGAGTAACTATAGAAATCCTGTAAGGTAGGTTTACGTCTTATGTGGAAGAAGAGGTCACGTGTACCTTGTAAGAGGTCCTGTCTGGTATAGAACCAGACTGTTTAGTTTGGAGTCATTTAAATTCTTTTGACTTTAACATAGTTCGTAGAAGAGGTTAGTGTTACGATACTCTGATCTATAGTTAATGTTCGCCCTTTTTTTCTTGACATTCTTTGTGTCTGTGTACCTCTAATTTGTACAAAGTCATTGACTGTCCAATGACTTTTTTATTTGTCTCTTTAGTTTTGTAAAATCTTTGTTTACTGTTACTTTTGTGTTGAGTTTTGGTTACCGTACGTCGTTTCGTCCAAATTCTCTCTTAAATATCGTTATGTTAGGACGGAGTTCTTTGTTCCTTTTGTAGCTTATTTGTCGGATTGAAATGTGGATTTTGTCGACCTTTTTCTTCTCGTTTTTATGGGGGATTTTAATTATCTTCCTTTCTTTAGTATTCATAGACTCGTCTTTATTTACTTTTTCTTTACTTTATTTGTTATCATTTCTAATTATTTTTATTTTCGAACAAGAAACTCTCCTATTTATTTTGACTGTTCGGAAATCGATCCTGAGTAGTTCTTTTCTTCTCTCCTTAATTTAGGTGTTTTAATCTTCAATTTTTCCTTTCCAATGTGTCTGTTACTTCTTTATGTTTCCTAATATTCTCTGATAATAATTGTTGATTGATATACCGTTATTTTATCTATTTGACTTTCTTTATCTTTCTAAGAAATTTTTCGAGTTAGAAGGTTCTGACTTGGTCCTTCTTTATATTTAATACTTGTTGGGCAATGTCCGTGACCTTAACTTCGACACTCCTTTTAGAGGGGTTTTCGTTCTCGGGTTCTGGTCTACCGAAGTGTCTCCTAAACTACTTTGTAAAGTCAAGTTAAGTCAAGTCAAGTCAGTGAGTCATCACAAACTGAGAAACGCTGGGGCTTTTGACGTCGTTTGGTCCGGAGGGACAGGTAGTGGTTGAGGGCCTCAAGTGGGTTTGAGTACACGTAGCTCGACCAATACGGTAGGTCGGTAGAGTAGGAGACAGCAGGGAAAGAGGAGGACGGGAGTTAGGGAGGGTCATAGTCCTAGAAAAGGTTACTCAGTTAAGAAGAGTACTCGACCGGTTTCATAGCCTCAAAGTCGGTGTCGTAGTCAGGAAGGTTTTTGTGGGTCCTAACGAGAGGAAATCCTACCTTACCAACCTAGAAGAACGTCAGGTTCCCTGATCATAGTCAGGAAAGGTCGTGGTGTCAAGTTTTCGTAATTTAGAAGTCACCAGTCCAAAGAAGTGTCACGTTGAGAGTGTAGGTATGTACTGGTGACCTTTTTGGTATCGGAACTGATCTACCTGGAAGCAACCTTTTCATTATAGAGATGGAAAATTATACGGTAGATCCAACCAGTATTGAAAGGAAGGTTCCTCATTCGCAGAAAATTAAAGTACCGACGTTAGTGTTAGAAGTCACTAAAACCTCGGGTCTTTTTATTTCAGACTGTGACAAAGGGGTAGATAAAGGGTACTTCACTACCCTGGTCTACGGTACTAGAAACAAAAGACTTACAACTCGAAATTCGGTTGAAAAAGCGAGAGGAGAAAGTGAAAGTTGTTCTCCGAAAAATCGAGGAGAAGTGAAAGACGGTATTCCCACCACAGTAGACGTATAGACTCCAATAACTATAAAGAGGACCGTTAGAACTAAGGTCGAACACGAAGGAGGTTGGGTCACAAAGAGTACTACATGAGACGTATATTCAATTTATTCGTCCCACTGTTATATGTCGGAACTGCATGAGGAAAAGGATAAACCTTGGTCAGACAACAAGGTACAGGTCAAGATTGACAACGAAGGACTGGACGTATATCCAAAGAGTTCTCCGCCCAGTCCACCGGACCATAAAGGTAGAGAAAGTCTTAAAAGGTGTCAAAGAACACTAGGTGTGTCAGTTTCCGAAACGGTATCAGTCATTTCGTCTTTAACTACAAAAAGACCTTGAGAGAACGAAAAAACTACTAGATCGTCTACAACCGTTAAAATAGGGACCAAGGAGACGGAAAAGATTTTGGTCGATCTTCTAGACCTTCAAGTGCCAAATGCATAACGACTTCGGACCGAACCTCTTAAAACTCGTAATGAAATGGTCACACACTCTACTCGTGTTAACACGTCATCAATCTCGTAAAAAACCGTAACGGAAAGAAACCCTAACCTTACTTTTGACTGGAAAAGGTCAGGATACTAGTGACGACTCAAAAGGTTTAAACGACCGTATAACTCACGTCGTGAAAGTGTCGTAGTAGAAAGTTCAGAACTTTATCGAGGTGACCTTAAGGTAGTGGAGGTGATCGANGTCACACACTCTACTCGTGTTAACACGTCATCAATCTCGTAAAAAACCGTAACGGAAAGAAACCCTAACCTTACTTTTGACTGGAAAAGGTCAGGATACCAGTGACGACTCAAAAGGTTTAAACGACCGTATAACTCACGTCGTGAAAGTGTCGTAGTAGAAAGTTCAGAACTTTATCGAGGTGGCCTTAAGGTAGTGGAGGTGATCGAAACAAGCATCACTACAAAGGATTCCAGGTGAACTGAAGCGTAAGGTCCTACAGATCTAGATCCACTCACTAGTGTGGTAACACTAATAGACCTAGTATTTCTAGAAAAAAACATATCAAGAAGACACATAAGAACGGTGGAGAAGAATTATAGAAGACGAAGACAATCCAGGTCTGGTAAAGACAGGAAATAACTCGGGTAGAAACATACTTTACAAGGAAACCATAGAGATTAAAAGAACTTGTCTAGAGATCAGAAAGGGTAAGACAACAAAGGGAGATACAGAAACGTAACTAGCGACTCCTTCTGAAATAATAGAGATGAACGATAAGAAACCTTGAGACGTAAGTTTACCCTCATAGAAAGGAAAAGAGAAAACCAAAAACGAACAGAAGAAAAGTGTCGATAAACATTCCGGAGGGGTCTGTCGGTAAAACGAAAAAACGTAAAGAAAAGGTACCCCTACCTAGAACTAGGGAAAGAGGACATGTTACAGTGCTTGGAGGTAGGTACAAGTAGTCCATGAGATAGATAGTCTAGATCCGGGAATTTAGATAAAGAGTGAAGGTGACATATTAGTATTCCCTAAACTAAATCCAGTATGGACTTACTAGATCACCAAAAGGGATGAAAGAAGTTGAAGTCAGATTTAAACCGTTATTCCTCAAGTACTAGACTCGGTGTCAGTCGATGGTCAGAACAAAAACGACTGACATATCTCGAAGAGGTAGAAACCGACGTTTCTTATATTAGTTAGAGTAAAGTCACAACTGGTAGACCAGTACAGGTACACATCACATAAGAGAACACAACAACCTTTTCCTACAAACGATACTGGTTACACACGAGAACCGTTTTGAGATAATCGGAAACGGGACAAAGTAAGGCATAACGTTCCGGTTTAAACGGACAATGAGGTCCACAAAGAACTGAAGGATGAAAACGTAAGGTCAGGGGATATTACTTTTCCTGTAGAAAAAACCCACAATCAAGATTTTCCAGAACATCCAGAAGTATTTTGGCAAATCGAAGTCGAAGAAGTCGCAACGACCAACCCCGTATCTGAACCTAATGGCACTATAACTTACCAAACGGAACCTCTACGTGTCTCTATTAAGACAGTAAAAATTCTAACGTAGGTTCATGACGTAAAACCTAAGAAAACAACTGGTACTACCGATGAGGTAAAAAAGATTCCCTAAGGACGGGTGTCATCATCTATATTACCAGTAGACTCAATTTAAGTGGGTAAGGTCAGGTACAATCAAGCGACTAAGGATCTTACGGTCACAAGTGAGAACGGTAGAGGACAAACTGGTGAAGGTAAACGGAACTAAGTACCTGGATTGTAAGATCCAAGGATACGTTATAACGAGAAATGTCGTAACCTGGAACGAAGATAGTGGTCAGTGTAGGTGTTGACCCACAACAAAAACTAAACCGAGGTAGGGAAGGAAGAAAGACCTAAATAAAGAGGTGACTAGAGGTCATCGTATAACCCGTGGATGGCTGGTATCCTCAAGGAGAAGGTCATAGGATAGTAAAACAAAAAAGTATGACAAGTACCCCAAGAGTTCCGTTCTTATAACTTCGCCAACGGTAAGGGAAGAGGTCACCTGGTGTAAGACAGTCTGCAGAGGGGTACTGAGTAGGCAGAACCCCCCGGGGTGTTCTGTACCGAATCAAAGTAACTCAATCTGTTCCGACACCAGACACAAAAGTCTAACCGATCAAAAGAGACTAATACCAAAGTCACACAGACGGGAGACTACGGGAGAGCGTTGTGGATGACAGAGTGAACCCAAAGAGAATGGAACCTACACCCCATAGAGAAGTACCGACGAGGTCGTTTCGTGTCGACGACGAAGAATGGAACCTGTTCCAACGGGGAGGACTGAACTTGCACCTCATCAAGGAGAACCGGGAGAACGCGGGTACATCCACTACGAGGAACGTACACCCCAACGAGGAGAACCGACGGTGGTTCTTACTTTGTAAATCTCTTCTCGATTACGGATAGGAAGATTTGGAGAAAGTTTTTTAACGTCTCCTTCCTTGTGATGGTTTGAGTAAGATGTTCCGGTGGTAGTAGGACTATGGTTTTGGCCTGTTTCTGTTGTGTGTGTTTTTTTTGATGCCCGGTTATAGTGACCACTTGTGTCTACGTTTTCAGGAGTTGTTTGAAAATCGTTTGTCTTAAGTCGTTGTGCAGTTTTTTCGAGTATATGGTACTAGTTCAACCTAGATAAAGTCCCTACGTTCATAAGAAATTATATACGTTTAATTAGTTACACTATATGGTATAACTGTTTAACTTTCTATTTTGGTATGTTAGTAGAGTTATCTGCGTCTTTTTCGGAAACTGTTTTAAGTCGTGGGTAAATATTAATTTTGAGAAGTTTTTTACCTGTATCTCCCTTGGATGGAGTTGTATCACCTCCGGTATATACTATTCGGATGTCGTTTGTAATAAAAGTTACCATTTTTTGAGTTTCGTAACGGTGATTTTAGTCCTCGTTCTGTTCCCACAGGTGAAAGTGGTGATAATAAGTTGTATCAAGACCTTCAGGATCGATGTCGTTAGTCTCTTCTTTTTCTTTATTTTCCTTAGGTCTGACCTTTTCCTCTTCATTTCAAGAGTGACAAACGTCTACTGTACTATGAAATGTATCTTTTGGGATTTCTATCATAGTTTTTTAATGATATCAATTAGTCACTTAAATCATTTCAACGTCCTATGTTTTAGTTATGTCTCCTTAGGGAACGAAAAGATATATGATTGTTACTTTTTAGTCCTTCTCTTTAATTCCTTAGTTAGGGTAAGTAGTGACGTTCTTTTTCTTAATTTATAGATCCTTATTTGAATGGATTCCTCTGTTTTCTTGACATGTATCTTTTAATATTCTGTGACTACATTCTTTAGTTTCTACTGTATTTGTCTACAAAGACTCATCCTTCTTAGTTATAACACTTTTACTGATATAACAGTTTACGTTAGATGTCTAAGTTACACTAGGGATAGTTTAATGGTTACCGTAAAAAGTGTCTTGATCTTGTTTTTTTTTTTTTAGTGTTAAGTGTACCTTTGTGTTTTCTAGGACTTATCGGTTTCGTCAGAACTCTTACTTCTTACCTCGACCTCCTTAGTCAGAAGGACTGAAGTCTAATGTGATGTTTCGATGTCAGTAGTTCTGTCATACCATGACCGTGTTTTTGTCTTTATATCTGGTTACTTTGTTCTATCTTCCAGGTCTTTATTTGGGTACGTGGTTTACCCATAGAATAAAAACTGTTTCTTCCGTTCTTATGTGTTACCCCGTTTCTTTCGGAGAAGTTATTTACCACGACCTTTTTGACCTGTCGATGTACATTTTCTTACTTTAATCTTGTGAAGGATTGTGGTATGTGTTTCTAATTGAGTGTCACCTAATTACTGGATTTACATTCTGGTCTTTGATATTTTAAGAGTCCCCTTTTGTCCGTCTTGTGAGCTACCATATTTAGTTTGGTTCTAGGAGATACTAGGTGAAGGATCTCAATACCTTTATTTTTGTCTTCATTTGTTAAACCTGGACTAATTTGGATTTTCGAAAACGTTTCGTTTCCTTTGATATTCGTTCCACTTTTCTGTTGGGAGTCTTACTCTCTTTTATTGTCGTTTACTTTGCTGACTATTTCCTAATTGAAGGTTTGATATCTTCGTCGAGTACGTTGAGTTACGGTCTTTTTGTTTTTTTGGGTTAGTTTTTCACCCTTTTGCTGTATTTGTCTATAAAAAGGTTTCTGTGTGTCTACCGATTTTTGTGTACTTTACTACGAGTTGTAACGAGTAATAATCTCTTTACGTTTAGTTTTGATGTTACTCTATAGTGGAGTGTGGTCAGTCTTACCAGTCGTAGTTTTTCGGATGTTTATAATTTATGACCTCTCTCACACGTCTTTTCCCTTGTGAGAACGTGACAACCACCCTTACATTTAACTACGTGGGTAATACCTTCTGTCATACCCCTAAGGAAACTTATGATCCTTATTTTGGTTATGTACTGGGTCGTTAGGGTGAGGATCCGTATATGACTCCTTTGGTTTTAACTTTTTCTGTGTACATAGGGTAACAAGTGACGTCGTGATAAATATCATCGATCTTGTACCTTCTTTGGAACTATAGGTAACTGTCTACTTACCTATTTCTTCAACACCATGTATGTGTCTTACCTTATAAGTCAAGTCAAGTTAAGTCAAGTCGAGTCAACGAGTCAGTACAGGTTGAGAAAGGTTGGGGCACTTAGTGTCGTGTGGTCAGGAGGGTAGTGGTTGAGGACCTCAAGTGAGATTGAGTACAGGTAGATTAACCACTATGGTAGGTCGGTAGAACCGGAGACAGGAAGGGAAGAGAAGGACGGGGGCTAAGGAGGGTCGTAGTCAGAAAAGGTTACTCAGTTGAGAAACGTACTCCACCGGTTTCATAACCTCAAAGTCGAAGTTGTAGTCAGGAAGGTTACTTGTGGGTCCTGACTAGAGGAAGTCTTACCTGACCAACCTAGAGGAACGTCAGGTTCCCTGAAAGTTCTCAGAAGAGGTTGTGGTGTCAAGTTTTCGTAGTTAAAAAACCACGAGTCGAAAGAAGTGTCAGGTTAAGAGTGTAGGTATGTACTGGTGACCTTTTTGGTATCGGAACTGATCTACCTGGAAACAACCGTTTCATTATAGAGACGAAAAATTATACGATAGATCCAACCAGTATTGAAAGGAAGGTTTCCTCATTCGTAGAAAATTAAAGTACCGACGTTAGTGATAGACGTCACTAAAACTTCAGGGGGCGGGTTTTTCAGACTGTGACAAAGGTGACGAAGGGGTAGATAAAGGGTACTTCACTACCCTGGTCTACGGTACTAGAAACAAAAGACTTACAACTCGAAATTGGGTTGAAAAAGCGAGAGGAGAAAGTGGAAGTAGTTCTCCGAAAAATCGAGGAGAAGTGAAAGACGGTATTACCACCATAGTAGACGTATAGACTCCAATGGCTATAAAGAGGACCACTAGAACTAAGGTCGAACACGAAGAAGGTTGGGTAACAAAGAGTACTACATGAGACGTATATTCAATTTATTCGTCCCACTGTTATATGTCGGAACTGTATGAGGAAAAGGATAAACCTTGGTCAGACAACATACAGGTCAAGATTGACAACGAAGGACTGGACGTATATCCAAAGAGTTGTCCGTCCAGTCTACCAGACCATAAGGGTTGTGAAAGTCTTAAAAGGTGTCAAAGAACACTAGGTGTGTCAGTTTCCGAAACCGTATCAGTCATTTCGTCTTTAACTACAAAAAGACCTTGAGAGAACGAAAAAGGTACTAGGTCGTCTTCAACCGTTAAACTAGAGACCAAGGAGACGGAAAAGACTTTGGTCGAACTTGTAGACCCTCAAGTGCCAAGTGCATAACGACTTCCGACCGAACCTCTTAAAACTCGTAATGAATGATCACACACTCTACTCACGTTATCACGTCATCAAACTCGTAAAAAACCGTAACGGAAAGAAACCCTAACCTTACTTTTGACTGGAAAAGGTCAGGACACCGGTGACGACTCAAAAAGTTTAATCAACAGTATAACTTACGTCGTGAAAGTGTCGTAGTAGAAAGTCCTAATGAGTTGGTATTTTTCCTTGTGTAAACTCAGTCAAGACTACTCCACCTACTTGGATCTTGGATAATATGTCTCACTTGACTCAGTTTTTCTCTTTTTATTTATAGTACAAGATTGCGTATATATACCCTGGATTTTTTTACCATGGATTCTTAAATAAATGTCCCGTCGTTACCTCCTTGTCTGTATATGTTATATGAATGTCTGTACCCTTCTCCCCTCCTCTCCCATACTACGTACTTTTCTCAACGTACCTTTCTTATTGAATCTAATGGTATGCACTTTATCTGTCGGTTCCCCTTAAACGACATACCGAGTCCTTTGAGTTTGTCCCCGAGACATAGTTGGATCTCCCCACCCTACCCCACCCTCTACCCTTCCTCCAAGTTTTCCCTCCCCTTATATACATATGGATACCGACTAAGTACAACTCCAAACTGTCTTTTGTTGTTTTAAGACGTTTCGTTAATAGGAAGTTAATTCTTTAATTAATTAAAAATTTTCCACGAGTTAGAGTATCAATTCGTCCTTTTACGTGTAAATGTCGTACTATTTTACGATGAAATATGGGGAACCTAAACTGACCTGTCAGAATTTAATGGATTATTATGGTCCATGACTGTCCTACACTTAGTTTCTTTTGAGAATATTTAATATCGTCCTTACATTTTGACAAACTTTTGATAAATCATAATTTATACATGATGTTGGGTCCTATTGACACTATAACTTACCAAACGGAACCTCTGCTTGTCTCTAGTAAGACAGCAAAAACTCTAACGTAGGTTCATGACGTAAAACCTGAGAAAACAACTGGTACTACCGATGAGGTAAAGAAGACTCCCTAAGGACGGGCTTCATCATCTATATTACCAGTAGACTCAATTTAAGTGGGTAAGGTCAGGTAAAATCAAGCGACTAAGTATCTTTCAGCTGTAAGTGGGAACGGTAGAGAACACACTGGTGAAGGTTAAACGGAACTAAGTACCTGGACTGTAAGGTCCAAGGATACGTTATAACGAGAAATGTCGTAGCCTGGAACGAAGATAGTGGTCAGTGTAGGTGTTGACCCATAACAAAAACGAAACCGAGGTAGGGAAGTAAGAAAGACCTCATTAAAGAGGTGACTAGAGGTCATCGTATAACCCGTGGATTACTGGACCCCTCAAGGAGAAAACCATAGGATAGTACAACGGAAAAGTCAATAGGTTCAGATACAGGGTTGGTCATTACGACTTCTTCGACTTCGATTTGACAAAATACTTCTGGATGTTCTGGAAAATCTTGATTGTGGGTTTTTTCTACAGGAAAAGTAATATCCCCTGACCTTACGTTTTCATCCTTCAGTTCTTTGTGGACCTCATTGTCCGTTTAAACCGGAACCTTACGCCTTACTTCGTCCCGTTTCCGATTGTCTCAAAACGGTTCTGTTACGTGACCAGTATCGTTTGTGGGAGAAGGTTGTTGTGTTCTCTTCTGAGATGTGTACCTGTACTGGTCTACCAGTTGTGACTTTACTCTAACTAATATAAGAAACGTCGGTTTCTACCTCTTCGAGATATGACAGTTGTTTTTGTTCTGACCATCGACTGACACCGAGTCTAGTACTTGAGGAATAACGGTTTAAGTCTGACTTCAACTTCTTTCATCCCCTTTGGTGATCTAGTAAGTCAATACTGGATTTAGTTTGGGGAATACTAATATGTCACCTTCACTCTTTATCTAAATTCCCGGATCTAGACTATCTGTCTCACGGACTACTTGATACCTTACTCCAAGCACTGTAACATGTCCTCTGTCCCTAGTTCTGGTAGGGGTACCTTTTCTTTACGTTTTTTCGTTTTACCGACAGACCCCTCCGGAATGTTTATCGACACTTTTCTTCTCTCCGTTTTTCGTTTCCTCTTTTCCTTTCTATACTCGTAGACTTACGTCTCGAACTTTCTTATCGTTCTTCTCTATTCTTTCGGAAGAAGTCGTTAGTTACGTTTCTTTATCTCCTTTTCTTCTCTTACCCTTTCTGATCTCTAGAGAAGTTCTTTTAAGCTCTATGGTTCCCTTGTAAAGTACGTTTCTACCCGAGCTATTTCCTGTCTTTACCAGACCTGGATTGTCTTCGTCTTCTATAATTCTTCTCCACCGTTCTTATGTGTCTTCTTGATATGTTTTTTCTAGAAATACTGGTTCTATTAGTACTACTACACTAGTGATTAGATCTCGGTCGGTAGGACCTTACACTTCAGATCACCCGGAATCTTTCGTAGTGATGCTTGTTTCGATCACCTCCACTACCTTAAGGTCAACTCGACAAAGTCTAGGACTTTCTACTACGACACTTTCATACGTGAGTTATACGGTCGTGTAAACCTTTTGAGTCGTCACCGGTGTCCTGACCTTTTCCAGTCAAAAGTAAGGTTAAGGTTTCTTTCCGTTACGTTTTCTTACGAGTTTGATGACGTGTTAACGTGAGTAGAGTGTGTGATCATTCATTGCGAGTTTTAAGAGGTTCGGTCGGAAGTCGTTATGCACTTGGCACTTGAGGGTCTACAAGTTCGACCAAAATCTTTTCCGTCTCCTTGGTCTCTAGTTTAACGGTTGTAGGCGACCTAGTACCTTTTTCGTTCTCTCAAGGTCTTTTCGTAGTTAAAGACGAAATGACTGATACGGTTTCGGAAACTGACACACCTAGTGTTCTTTGACACCTTTTAAGACTTTCTCTACCCTTATGGTCTGGTGGACTNGGTGGACTGGACGGAGAACTCTTTAGACATACGTCCAGTCCTTCGTTGTCAATCTTGACCTGTACCTTGTTGTCTGACCAAGGTTTATCCTTTTCCTCATACAGTTCCGACATATAACAGTGAGACGAATAAATTGAAGATACGTCTCATGTAGTACTCTTTACGACTTGACCTTCTTTGTGTTCGACCTTAGTCTAACGGCCCTCTTTATAGCCATTGGAGTCTATACGTCTACTGTGGTGGGAATACCGTCTTTCACTTCTCTTCGATTTTTCGGAGAACTACTTTCACTTTCTCCTCTCACTTTTTCAACCGAATTTCGAGTTGTAAGTCTTTTACTTCTAGTATCGTAGACCAGGGTAGTGAAGTACCCTTTATCTACCCCTTTGTCATCTTTACCACAGTGTGAAATAAAAAACCCCGAGGTTTTAGTGACGTCTACCACTGACGTCGGTACTTTAATTTTCTGCGAATGAGGAACCTTCTTTTCAATACTGGGTGGATCTATCGTATAAGTTTTCGTGTCTGTAATGAAACGGCTGATTCCAGTGAGATCAGTTCCGATACCAAAAAGGACACCAGTATATACCTACATTCTCAACCTGAAACTTCTTTCGACTCGCCACTTCTTAACTACGAAAACTTGACACCACAACCTCTTCTGAGAACTCTCAGGGAACTTGACGTTCCTCTAGGTTGGCCAGGTAAGACTTACTCTAGTCGGGACCCTAAAGAAACCTTCCTTACTACGATTTCGACTTCGAGGTCATGAAACCGGTGGAGTACGTTTCTCAACTGAGTAACCTTTTCTGAGACTACGACCCTCCCTAACCCCCGTCCTCCTCTTCCCCTACTGGCTCCTACTCTACCGACCTACCGTAGTGTCTGAGCTACCTGCACTCAGACTCACTTGAGGCCCTCTACCACTACCTGTCCCTCCGGACCACACGACGCTAAGGACCCCAGTGTTTCTCAGCCTGTGCTGACTCGCTGACTTGACTTGACTTGACTTGTTGGGTCCTTTAGGTGAAGATCTATCATATGTTTTACCTTTTCGTAGTAGGTATATGTATTTGTCTGTATAAATTTTGTCATAATGAATATTTTCATTTTTAACAGTAGTCTTCCACTTTTACTATTTAAGTACAGTTGATAGTGTGTCGTTATTTATAATCACTTGGTCTCAATGTATATTGTTCTACTAAGTAAGAGTATCTGTATTACAACAAAAGAAGTTTTAGGTTTCTTTCACCGTTTTCTTAAGTTTGACGTATTATAGTAAAAACATTTTCAATTTAATGGTTTCGTTGCCTTTTGATCAGAATCACTTTCCCGTACTTTAAATAATTACATGTTTATTTATGTTTTTAAATCCTTACCCCAACGGAGACACCCCACTCCCTTCTTCTCCATTCCCTTACCGTCTCCTTCGAAGTCAGAATTAGTTAGTATAACAGGAAGAATTTTCTCTACGTGCTAAGTATGTAGTCACAAGTGACATTAAACATATAGTATTTATACGTTAATTACAAATTTTATTTTTTATTAATAGGTTTACGTAATTTACATTGATATTGGGAAGAGAAAGTGATCTTAATCTGACAATTAGACTCTCTAATCAAAGTGTCATTCCGGTAGATTGTTTACTTAAACTTCTTCTTAGATTACTAAGGGTGAAGGACGAGTCACGAAGAGGGACGAAAAGTTTTTGATTGTCGGGAGGTATGGGTATACCAAGGGGTGATTACAACTAGGACAGTATGGTTCGAGGTCCTTGAGACTCGAGAAGTCTAGGTGTAGGGGTATGTATTTTTAAATTGTAAAAATTTTAAGGTTATTCTTGGTTATAGATTAATTCAATCTATAATCTATTCTATAATTTGTAATTCTATAATTCTATGTATTCACCAAAAACAAATTTAGTCCTTAACGGTTCGTTGAAGAGATTTTGGTCCGGAGATTTCTTTCAATAATCTTTCTATCAACTGTGGACTGTCAATTATAGTGGTATACAGAAAATAACCAGGACGCAAAGGACCTGTGTCTAATAGTAGAGTTTTTAAAATCATCACACTCAGTTTCCTCAACTAATTGTCAAATACTTTAAAATACCTAAATTATAAATCGGTAACTATCTACATTAGACTTATCGATTAGATAATTTTGACGAAACTAGATTAAAAACCTCAACAATTACAAAACCTGAACCTGGAGACGAACTCGTTGTCGGATTCCTATAAGTCGTAAGTAGAAAGAAGTCACAAGTCTGTCAGTAGACGTAAAGGTCTCCCAACTACTGTCCCGTTGAACCTCAAAATCCTGTTCGTAGGCGTAAACGTAAAGTTATCAAGGTATCAAGATACCTTGATAACTTTAGAGGAGTCATACGAAGTAACAAATTTATCACTTCCACCGGTTTTAAACAAGTTCTAAGTATTTAGAATCCTTTTTCAACTTAGTACCATAAGTTCCGAGTAAGATGTCTCTTGTGAAGGAAGAATTAAAAAAAATTACGATTTTATCACAAACAATTTTGGGTATCCGCAACGTAGTGTGGACGAGTATAAATTTTACTAAATAGGTAAACTTGGAGATCTCAGACTTTAGTTCCGAGATACTATACTGTTTCTCCTTTCCTCATGTATACAGAACTTTATATAATGTCTCCATAGTAGTTAAAAATCAAACCCCAAAGTTTTTATAGAAAGAGGAGTGACATACGTACGATTTAGCGAAGTCAGTACAGGATGAGAAACTATTGGATACGTGACATAGGGTGGACCGAAGAGCCAGGTAACCCTAAGAGATCCGTTCTTATGACCTCACCGAACGATAAAGGAAGAAGTCGCCTAGAAAGACTGGGTCTCTACCTTGTTCTCGGAGAATGCAGAGGACGTAACCGTTCACCCAAGAATTGGTGATCACGGTGGACCCTTCGGGAAGAGGAGTAAGTCAAGTCAAGTCAACGAGTCAGCACAGGCTGAGAAACACTGGGGTACTTGGCGTCGTGCGGTCCGGAGAGACAGGTAGTGGTTGTAGGCCTCAAGTGAGTCTGAGTACCGGTAACTCAGTCACTACGGTAGGTCGGTAGAGTAGGAGACAGCAGGGGGAGAGAAGGACGGGGGTTAGGGAGGGTCGTAGTCTCAGAAAAGGTTACTCAATTGAGAAGCGTAGTCCACCGGTTTCATGACCTCAAAGTCAAAACCGTAGTAAGGAACGTTTCTTTAGGGTCCCGACTAGAGGAAGTCTTACCTGACCAACCTAGAGAAACGTCAGATTCCCTGAGAGTTCTCAGAAGAGGTTGTGGTGTCAAGTTTCCGTAGTTAAGAAGTCGCGAGTCGCAAGAAGTGTCAGGTTGAGAGTGTAGGTATGTACTGGCGTCCTTTTTGGTATCGGAACTGATCTGCTTGTAATCAGCCGTTTCATTACAGANAGGTTACTCAATTAAGAAGCGTAGTCCACCGGTTTCATGACCTCAAAGTCAAAACCGTAGTAAGGAACGTTTCTTTAGGGTCCCGACTAGAGGAAGTCTTACCTGACCAACCTAGAGAAACGTCAGATTCCCTGAGAGTTCTCAGAAGAGGTTGTGGTGTCAAGTTTCCGTAGTTAAGAAGTCGCGAGTCGCAAGAAGTGTCAGGTTGAGAGTGTAGGTATGTACTGGCGTCCTTTTTGGTATCGGAACTGATCTGCCTGTAATCAGCCGTTTCATTACAGAGACGAAAACTTTTACGACAGATCCAACCAGTATTGAAAAGAAAGTTCCTCATTCGCAGAAAATTAAAGTACCGACGTTAGTGGTAGACGTCAATAATCTTCCCCTGTTAAAACAAAAATAAATTCTTTTGTCAAGGTGAATCGTGTACCATATATTCAAGTAACCAATGGATAAACGTTACTAGAATTCAAAGGAGTATTAACCGACACTAAAATGTATGTCTTAAAAAAACAGTTTATAAAACCATTTTCCCACAATTTAGGACCTCAATTTTATTCTTTAAGACTCAAGTCCACGTCCCGTTAACCCATGTAAAGACTCTACTCGGAACACGGGAAGGTTATTCACACCCTTTTATAACAGGTGATTTGTCAAAATCCTTTACTAATTTATTACCTATATACGCTTTCAATACACGTTTGACATAGGTTTTCTTGACGTCCGGATATTGTCATAACTATATCGACATATTAACAACACACTCCAATAAATAAATAAAAATCTAAAAGTTAACATTGGATTTTTAAAAGTATAGTGACAGGTCGACTTTGTGACTCTACACCGTATACAAATATTCTTATTTTCACACCCACTTTTTCGTCTCGGGATCTCTCGAGTTAAGTTTTTAAACGGAAAAACTCTCCCAAATCCTAACCCTTGAGTACATGTGGGCACCACCTAAGTACAGTTACATACCGTTTTGGTTACGTCATAACGTTTCATTTTATTTCATTTTTATTTTTAATTTTTTTTAACGGGAATTAAAAAAACAAACAAAGGAACGGGAAAGTCTTGGGAAAGAACCACCACAAAATATTGAGTGAAAATTTTACTGGACCTAAAATTTTTATACGAGAATAAGGAAAAAGGAAAATGTACGTTTATTATACTATGTGACCTTTCAATAGGAATTTTCAGTGGGGAGAAAGTACCGGGTCCATTTCACCTTTTATTAGTAAGAACCATGAGACGACTAATTTACAGTTAGAGGTTTCAGAGAAGGATCTGTTGGGAATCGTCGGTCTTTTCTACCGAAAACTGGAACTTCTAAAGTCGTAACGTTTAGGTTCTTATACTCGTTTACGTAAAAGAAAAATCATTTGACACTTAAACGTAGGTGACCTCACCGTAGACTTGTAGTACTGCAGATGACATAATCGCTACATCTCTCTACTTCCCTGTAAGAGTGAATAGTACTCCTTTGCTTTTCGAATATCGGGGACATAAGGTTCTTTTCCTTTTTTTTTTACTAAAGTCCTACTATTTAGAATAAAATTTCTCTCTTAACTGGACAACCGAAATCTCTTATTTTCTCTTCAGATTTATATCGTGGTCGGAGCAGTTATCCCCAAAGAATTGTATAACGAGGAAACCCCTCAAATTTCTGCACACTCTGAAATACACAGACACACACGGAAATGCACTCTCTCCTCTACTTACACACACTCACACTCTTACGCACAAGGACCGGACTCCTCTCCCCCACCTTCGCACTTCCCACCGACCTTTTGGGGAAGATTAAAACACGTGTGGGTCCCGTCGGTGGGGCCGGGGTCTTCCTCTTCTCTTGCGCTTTCGTCCGTGTTTCCAGCAACGGAACTGATTACACTTCTCTGACTTGGCGATCGTCTCTGAAAAGAGGAACCGTCGGTTGTTGGACGTCGGCCTTCCGCCCGCCCCCTCCTTTGGGGCTCCTCCGCGAGGGCCGGCGGAGAAACGACTCTATCGTCCTCGCCGTCGGACGCCTCGGTGGCCGCGTCGCAGTGGCTCGGCCACGCCTACGCCCCGCGAGCCCTTCCGCGTCTCCGGGCCTCCGCGACCACGCCGCCTCAGCGGGCGCGACGTCCTGCGGCGCGGCCCCGGCGGCCTCGCGGTGCCCGGCCAACTCGACGTCCTTCTCGGCCGCCGGCGCGCGACGGGCCGCCGCCGCACGGAGCTCGTGGACGAACTTCGGGTCGCCCGCTAACTTTCTGGGGCCTCTCGAGCTGGTCAGCGGGGCAAGAAATGTTTTTTGTCGGTCTCGGCCCTCTTCCGTTGGTAAAGTCATGAGGTGCCCTGACCCTTAAACGAAGAGTGTTAAACCCCCTCGGGCTCATCTCCAGTCTCCCCGTCCGCTCCTAGGGCTTTTCCTCGGCTCCCGACACTTTCACCAGTGGGGGAAGGGATAACGACCTTTTAGAGGAACTGTCCAAAATCGTGAAACTCCGACGACGTCGACCACAGCAGCCTTTTCCCCCACCCTTTTTATTCTCTCCCCCGCCCCTCTAGTCCCTCTGTCGGTTCTCGGTCCTCGTCGCGGAGGAGCTGACGGTTAGGTCCGTGGACACGTGGTTCGGTGACGTGGCTCCTCCTGGGGTGAGGCCCTCTTGGGGCCCGAACTTCGGTGCCTGTCAGTCGGCGACGCGTCGCTCAAGAGTGGCCTCCCTGGACGTGGGCGGGTGAGGTGGCAGCGGACGTCGGCGCCCTCGCGTGCCGGGGAGGCTTGGCGGGCGACGAAGGACCCAGGGGCCCCTAGGAGCGGGTCCTCTCCGCGCCGTCGCCCATGCCCCAAAATGCCTCAACCCACGTTCTAAGCGGAAAAGCCGAGCAGAGAAGAGGAGGGTCCTAAATAACAGACACCTCGGAAGACCCCACCCCTCCCTCGACGCGGAGGCGGTGGCGGCGCCGGCGGAAACGACGACGCCAGCGATCGCGCCGCGCGTTCCGTCCGCCTTCGACCCCTCACCTACGCGAGGACGGAGGGGGCGGTCGCGAAGCCCGAAGGGGAGCCGGCGAAGGGCGCCTTTGGAGAGGTCGACAGGTGGACTTCCCGTGGTCGTAGTACCAGATTGCACCGTCGACGGACCTTAGGGGAGAAAGAGGAAGAGAAGAGGAGGAAGTGGGGAGGAGAGGAGGCTCCAGGGAGCACGGGTGAGATGACGCCTGGGGCCTGTGAAATTCCTTATTGGGAGCCGTCGACGTGCTAAGTGAAAGAGGCCTTGGAGTACCCGTCAAAGAGGGCGGCCGCTACACTCATCCTATTATAACGAGGCCCCGGTTCCCCCAGCGCCCCCGGAGCGGCGAACACCGGCGTCGCTGTCACTCGCGGGAGCCACTCCCTGGGTCCACCGGCTGCCTTGCCCCCACCCCCAATCCTCTTGGGCTCGGAAGTCGCGACGGACCCTCGACGAGCGGGCGACCGGGCGCCTCCACCGCTCCTACACCATCTAACGCCCCGTAAATCTTAGCGCACGAACGACAACGCCCACGACCCCTCACGGCTCACCGGACCCGACCGCCCACTCGAATTTCCCAATGTATAACGCTTTTCCTTCCGTTTCTCGCTAAAACCCACGACCACGACTCTGGCTGCTAACTCCAACTCCAACTAGTGTCAAGAAATAATAGACTTATAGAGGTCAGTCGAAAAAGGCCTCCACAGACTTCCTACTTCGCGAGGAAACTATAACCAAGAGACAGAGAGAGAAAGAGAGTGTGTGTGTGAACACCGTCCAGTGCAAACAGGGAAATAGAATTTTCGATATCATAATGACACACTACGGATAAACAAACTTTTTATATTAATCTTCTGGAAATACGGTAACCCTTGACTTCCCTATCCCACCCCAAAACCCCTCCCCTACTTCCCCTTCTTTCTCATATTTTCTGACCTCCTGGTTTTCTTCATCCCCTCGCTACCTCGCTTCGGGAAGAAGGGCCCTCAGTCCCTTTCGCTACAGAGGAAGGGGATTCGAGTTGAGGTCGGGTGTGTAGAGGAAACACAACGAGCCTCTTCGACCACTTCGTCGCGATAAGGGTTAGGGTCGCGACCCGGGGGAAGTCGTAGAACGTAGGAAGAAAGTCAGTAATTCCTACGTCCTGATCAAAACCCAGGATGCACCTTTCTCCCTCCTTTCGTATAATCGTACTCCCATTATTATCGTGGAATCGAGTGCCTGTTAATTTAACCCACGGTTTCCAAGAGGACAGAAATGTCAAACGTCTCAGTTCTTACCCTTATCCCCTACCCTGAAAATGTCTTACAGAAAATTTTATCATACTGAAGTACTATTACCTCTATCGACGTTTTATCGGAATAATATGATGAAGAACCGGTAGTCCAGACGTATTTCCTGGGCGGAGGCGGGAGAGGGAATGACAGAGGAGGGGTAGTTCAGTGTTTCGCTCTCCCGACCCGCTCTCCCGCGTCGCGGTCCGTCTCTTCCCTTCCCCAGTGAAAGTGTTGAGGGTCCTTAGCCGAAGTTTTTCCTTGGTAGACGCTGAGGGTGCTGAGGGTGCAAGGAAAGCTTGAAGAAGTTTTCTTTAATCTTTTGCCCCCTCCCCTCCCACGCGAGCCACTCCGTACTAGAAGGTGGACGAGAAAAGGTAATGAAAGGGTTATGTGAAAGTTGTGTGGCTTAAGTGGACGTCACCATTGACCCAGTGGTGCATTTACACATGGACACATGCAACTTTACACCAAGAGAACCATCTATTTTTCGTTAAGTATTCACTCGTATAAAATTGCACCCATTTTAAAGATTCGTGGTATCTCTAAAATATTGCACCCGCTCTTCTCACGTAAGGTCGCTTTCGTCCTGTGCACTAGAGGTCGCCCTCTCTATGTCATAATCCTTGAGCCAAAAGAAACAAGGACTGACTCGGATACTCTACGAGTCGTAGGGATAACGAATTTGGGAGGACATTTTGCCTTTTTATTATTTCAACTACTCCCTCTCGGATCTTACACCCCTTCGTGTTCATCTATGGACGCTTCCCTAACTTGGAAGGCGAAGCGGTGGTGGAGAGGATAAAATGACGGGTGGAGGGTGGGTGCGTCGAGGAGCGGCGGCGATCGGGGGATAAATTTTCACTCTGGAAGGAAGGCCCTCTGCATCGCCTTTTCAAGGGGTCGGGGACATGTGCACCCAAGAGATCGCGGAGTCTTGGACGACGCAAAGAGTTGTCTAAGACGGTGGAGGGGTCAGGTTCACAGTGCGGAGGTAGGTCCGCAGAACTCGACTGAAGTGTCTGAGAATTCTCTTGGAGGTCCCCTAAAACCCGTTTTCTGTCATCTCGTCTCAGACAAGGAACGAAGAACCTTTGGCAACTCTTTCATCCTTACATCCTTACTAAAATAAAAAGGAATTTTTATTCCGTATACTGGTTTCATACAGCTCTCACTACAAATCACTACAAACGTAAACCTGCGGGTCCTCCCCATAGTAGTCCGGACACCTTACAGGACTCCACACTAATAAATAATTAAATTACCTTAATCTTAAACAAGATCTGGGCGTTAATCAAGAGGGTGAACCTCTAAAGAATAAAGTAAAAAGTGAGGTACAAAATATTCGCTAAAATGACCCAGCTTCAAAAAATTTTACACCCAATAAAGACATGACACAACGTAACGTAGTATGATTATACAACCATTCCTTTCGTCTCAGTTAAAGGTACCGTATAATACTTCACTTTCAAGAAATACGTAAAAATTTTTCTGAACTGACAGGTTCTTTTCTACACATGAAGGTACCGTTGGGAATGTAAGGGGTAGTGCACACGGACGTGTAAACGTCGAAGTCTTAATCTTTGGTGAAGGATTTCTTTATTTGGACAAAGACAATGTCATCGGTACAAAATAAGACTTAAAATCCCGACGAAATCCGACCGTAATTTTAAAACAATTGATTTTAGGGTAAAGTGAAAACAAACATTCGAAATTTAAGAAGACGAAGGAAATATTTTAAGTTTTGTATCGAACTTCACAAAACGCACAGACATAAAACCACACAAAAAATAAAAAATTTTTAACGTTTCTACCTTTAATTATAGTGATTTAAAAATCGCTAATATTTCAGTAATTTACTGTCATAATAGGTGTATCACAATTAAGAGTCTCGTAAAGAATCTAGAGAGAGTAAACGTCAAACATCAGGTACCATTATGAACTATATTTTTGGATCAAAAAAAAATTTACTGAATTTTATTAGTGGAAAATTTTTGTGAACTTTTAAACTTCTATACAACTACATAGTTTTAATGTGGATAAAAATGATATTAAAATAGAAAACTACTGAAAACGAAGTTATACTCACCTAGGGAGTAAACTACTATAATAGTAAAGTAAAATATGGGTTTAATTGTCTCATGTGTTTCTCATTAGTTGATGATGATTTAATGGTAGACTCAATAAAGACCTAGGAACAAGGGAAAAAAAGGAAATGTATTTAATAAAGTATAAAAAACCTTTTAAAGAGTAAATCTCTTGTACACGGTAAACAACTCATATTATTAATTATTTTCTGTTTTTCTGTAATGAACAAACCCAGAGAGGTCATTGTTACCGACGAAACATCTCATAGTAGGTGTAAAGAAAAACTGACCCAGATCAGTCAGTGCACTTAAACCTTCTACTGAAACCCCCTTTGTAATTAAGTATAGATACTGTTTTTTGTCTGGAAGTCAAATACCGTTCGGTCGACTGGTCATTCACTAAGTATAGAGGTTCCTTCTTGTATGACTTCTACTAAGACCCTAGAAGGATCTTGGAATTGTAAAAAGAGAAACTTCGAGAAATGATGTAGTCATAAGTTATCTCCCAAAAATTACGGAGTCCTAATCCCTTAAAATCATAGTTCGTCGTCAAACTGGTATATCACAACGATAATTTAATATGAGACTCCCTGATGTTTTAGTCTTTTCTCTAAGGATCTACTATCCAAAACATGTATACAAATTTTATAACTAAGCACTTAACAGTTACTTTTGAGTCTAAATTTTCACCATGGTATTCAGTCGTTATAAACCTTTAACTACCGGTATTTAGTCATTATAAAAGGGAAATGTTTCAAAAATTGGTACAAAACACTTAGTCCGAAATTAGTAATCTTTATAAGTACACAAATATCTTTTATGAGATTACTTAATAGGACTCTATCACTTTCTTTTAATTCTTTTGGTTTTCATAATATGAAGGTTTTAATTGTACACTAAACCATTGTGTTTGTTCAGAGGAAATTACGACTTTTATCTTCATCACTATTAAGGATTAAATATTAAGATTATGTATCGTTTATTATTCTGTCTACCATGGAAAATCTCCTCACGTTGTATTTGAAAAGCCATGTTCAGTCCAAAAGGTATCATCACACACACACATATGCACCAATATACATCACTACCTTATACGAAAATTCCATACGATAAATTTATTCTTTATATAAATTAAGGATAAAACCTTAATTAACTATACGAATTTTAAGTACTCGAAAACACGGGTTCTCGGTTGGGACTAGCAGACCGAAGAGAATTGTATGACGTGTTAATGTCATTGTCGATGGTCAAGGATTCAGTCCACGAATAAAGGTCTATTAGAAATTTCTTCGTTATAATAGTGGTAAACTTTTTAATCTTACAAATCTAAGTTTCTGTCTTCACTATTCAAGTACAGTGTTTCGATAATTTATCTTTCACTACTTCTAAATTTAAGTCTAAACAGAGGACATGGAAAGGGAGGTATGGTACAGAAGAGGGAATATCCGCTTTTAACCACGAACAATTTATTGACTTTAGACATCCAGTAACTTAATAAAGGATTACTTATTTCTTTTGTTATAAAACTTTGTCGAAAAGTTTCAATAGTTGTATAAACCGTTATTACATGGTGTAATGAAAACACCAGTAGAAAATTATAACCATATCCTTTACGACGACGAACAGAAGGACCGTATTAATTGAGTACTGTCTTTGTAAATTATTTGATCATCTTGGACAGTATATTTTCGAGTAATTCCTTCAAAAGTTATTTCGTTAAAACCCAGTTATCGACAGTATAGATGAAACTTTGTCACTACTATATAAACTATATATTTAGGGATCTCTCCATAGTATATACGATAAATTTAATAATTGGTATTGTCTTTTTAATAGTAAACAGTAAGTTACTGTGTACTTTTTGATAATTTATTTAAATTATTGGGTTTCTAAAGGGATGTATATGAGGGAAAGTATTTGTACCTTCGTTATCATAAATAGTCTCTACTTCATGATTTTAAATATAATCGTAACCGTACTAGACAAATTTATAAAATTATGATCTTATCTATGAATTGTAACAAATTTCTGAAGTGAAAGGAGAAAGAATCACTCCGTCAAAGAAGTCAATATAGTCATATAAAAACGACATGTAGTTCAAGTCATGAAACTCTTGTAGAAATTGGAATCCATTATCACTATGGCCCCGGTTTCACTATCTTATTGTTTAAATAATTCTTGTACCCTTAAAGTCCTATGCACACACACACACACACACACACACACACGTCTCTCTCTCTTAATTTAAAACACGAGAAGTTCTTCATTCTGTCATACTCTTCTTTACTCTTCGATATCCAAAGTTAATATGTTATGTCTACTCCATCCACTGGACTTTTCTTTTTATGACTATCACATTCATGTTAGTAACACTCTAAAAGTGTCCCTCTTTCTTTTCTTTCACCATGACACCTTATGTCTCGATTGTCTCTTTTTCTACACTTTTTGTCAGATTCTTTCGATAAACTGAATTAAGGGGTTCTTCTTTTTTATTCGAAAATACGATAATACTATAACTTTCTGTATTTCTATATAAACACATCACCTTTTTATAAAATATCTACCGACAGACGTAATAGTTTAATAAACGATTACTTTCTTTTCCGTCCCTTACTTGGAATAACTTTATCACGGATTTACAATACTCCCATAAACAACGTGATTTTTACACTCATTACCTGTGTTTCGATTTTACACAGTCGACTTAAATTTCCTAATTACATTACGTTTACCACATCGATTTTATTGAATTGTCACATTTATTGTCTGAAGAATTTACAATTGACTAATTCCCAAGACGTAGGTCATGTAAGTGGTAACGTCAAGAATGATACTCATCCGTTGGATGTCTCAATACTTCCTACCTCTACATAGAGTTTGGAGTATCACAATCGTGACTGTTGTGTAACTTATAAATGAGACACAGTAAGACTCAGTTACATTGAGTTCCGCACTTTTTTACAAGAAGGGATGAAGTTCACATTAATTAAAGAATTCTGTTAATATTTTCGATAACATTAATTTAGTTTATGGATAAAGTCGAAGGCACTAACAATTTATAATCGTCACAGGAATCCCATTATAATATAACAACTTGTACCTCGTATGGTGTGTGTATGTGTATATCGACATTAACGAGATAAAATATTATACGTGAGAGTGTATCGACAGTAGAATGATAGAGTACTCAAGTATTGAAAAGTCTCTACCTTTTCTGAAATCTCCCAGAATAAAATGTTTTCTCCTTTGATTCATGTCTATTCAAACGAAAGAACATGTTCCAATGTGTATACAACCACTCTCTTTGTTTATCTCGGTCTCGCGAAGTGAGGGTTGAAGACGGTGATTTTGGTATGGGAACCTGGTGAATTCAAAAATGTGGAATCGTTTCCTTTTATCCCTTTTCTTGGAATTAGACTATTTAATCCAATTACTTCAGTCGGTTGTTCTACTGGGTGGGTTTTATGTGAAGAAAGAGTAAAATAAAACCGGACTCCAAAATAAACCGGATTCACAAAACCTGTTAACGGAATAGAAAGGTAAAACTAAACTGACAGATCCGTCAAATTAAGATATGTAAATTGTAGATACTTCATAAGATAAAAATTTTTCCATGGTAATAAATTCTTTATACCTTAATTAAAGTGATTATAATTTCAAAACTATGATATAAGAAAAATTACTTTCAATTTTTACAAGAAATTTTAATGACTAGATAAATCTTATTACGGTTGATTTATAGTCTACTACCTTTTGCAAGTTAAGGAAAATTTACTTAATTAAAGGAAGATTTAAACGATTAATGTAATTTCGTAATTAGTTACTAAAAAGAATGGTTTTTAGTTCTTAAGGAATTTCATTCCAATCCGTAAAGACATTTTGTAACGGAACTTATAACTAATCCTTTCTAAAGACTAGTCCTTTCGTTTTATACTATGTCGACCTTGTAAATTTTAGTATAAGTAAAGATAATTAATAAAACGTAATGTTTCAATATAAAACTTCCCGGAAAACTTTATTATTCAAGGGAGAACGACGATTTATAGACAAATAGACAATACAATACTGACAATACTGAAATTTCTTTCCTTAAGAGACAAGAAAGTACTCTGTTTAAACTTTGTTTACAAGAACAAATTACGAAAGAGATTACGAATTTAAGACTTAGGTAAAATAGATCTTAGAAGTCAATAACCCTTTGAATTCCGTTCACAAAAACTTGGATGATGTTTAGTATAATTGTTGTTGATATTTAATAAAAACTTTAATACTACATGTCGGAAAGGACCATCGAGTCAGACATTTCTTAGACGGACGTCACGTCCTCTGGGTCCAAGCTAGGGACCCACCCCTTCTAGGGAACCTCTTCCTTTAGTGTTTGGCGAGGTTATAGGAACGGACCTTTTAGGGTACCTGTCTCCTTGGAACACCCGACGTTAGGTACCCTAACGTCTCAACCCGTACTGACTCGCTAATTGTAAAAGTGAATTTTATACATAAACCCAATATATTTCCGTATATCTTTATAGATGTTTGTTTGTAAATAAATCGTTCTACATGGATTATCGGTGTAGATTATTGAAAAAAATTTTCTGTTTACTTTAAAGAATCATATCGTTATTATAAATTTTGACTTCTTTTTTAATCACTGATTTCATCAAGTAATGGATAGTCATCTAATCGATACGAAAGGAAACACCTTACCTAGAATAAGTACGGTCGAAAGTCACATGACAAGACCCTGAGCACCCACACTATCTTGCCTTGTATAAAGACATAGACACTTATATTAGGGTGTGTTGTAAAATGTACTGTTTTAGACTTACAGGATTCTGACCCACAATTTCTATTCTGTTCTACAGTTGGAAATAGGTAGGTCCCAAACTTGATGGAAGTATAATTATGTACAAAATAGAATGTTTCATAGGTCACGATAAATTTCTCTTCGATAAATCTGTCCATGATCTTCTTCGCTCCCACAAAACACAAACGAAGAAACGAACGATCGAACGAACAAAAGAATGAACGAACGAAAAAGATAGAGCTATTTTGATTCCAAACGAAAGACGTCTGTTTTACGTTCGACGACTTTATTTGTATCATTCGGTTTCACCCTTTACTTGTTCCCTTCTCCACGTTACCACTACATGAAAACATGAAACCATGTCTTTCTTTGATGATCTTGACGTTGTGTATAAATAAAAGATATATTTTTAATACTTCTTTTTATTCGAAATAATTACGAATAATTATATCAATGATTTATCAATAATTCTCAATTATTTATATAATTAATTGTCTACCCACATACGAGTAAACGTTTTTATATAACCTTTTTGATCCTTCTACACACTAACTCTTACGTAAACAGAATTTCAGATTTTACACGATCACTTATTTTTCTCGTGACAAGCATATTTCACAAATTACAAACAAAAAAGATTTATGTTAACAGATATATAGCTTGAGTCAGGAGTCATGTGAGATATACGTAGGGTAAGATTTATGTGAGGGACTCGGTTCGGGTCCCACGAGTCAGTGAGTCCGTACAGGCTGAGAAACACTGGGGTATCTGACATCGGGTGGTCCGAGGAGACAGGTACCTTAATAAGTCCGTTGTTATGACCTCATCCAACGTTAAAGGAAGAGGTCCTCTAGAAGGACTGGGTCCCTAGTTTGGGTGCAGAGGACGTAGAGGACGTAACTGGTCACCTAAGAAATGGTCCCTCGGTGGACCCTTAGGGTATATAGAAGAGATGATAAATAATCAATCATATTTAAGTCGACACTTATGTACCACATTACGACTGACGCTTACCTTATTACAGTCAGGGAAACGTCAGTCAGAACTCCTACATGAACAGTGGGGAAAACCGAGACGGACACTGATTCTGTCGGGGTTTGGAATTCCCATGTACAGAAGGAATGTGTACATTTAAATAGGTACTAAAAATCTTGCCTTATATAAGAATTAAAAGAAAAAAGTCTATCTTAAAGAAACATACTATTACACACTTTTATTTATCCTTCCGGCTTTTTCTTTCAACTTAAACCTAAGATCCTTATACTTATATAAGAACAGAATTTACAGTGAATTACAAAAATTATAACAAATTATTATCCATTTTACCATATAAAACCATATTTTTCATCTTGTAAAATTGCGCAGTTCTTAATATCAGATCACCCGAGTGTCATATTTTCATGATATTATCAAAGGTCATAAGTATGACTTTTCCTTCTGTTGTTTTTGAGATACTACAATGAATTTTTCAAAATATGAGAAGATCCAGACTCTGTCCACTCTTTAAACAGGAATTCGACTCATTTCTAATGACAATACAACCATGGAAGAAAAAATCTCCCGGATCAGTCTACTTTTATATATCTGTTGTTATTACTTTGAAATCTCAAGAAACCATTAGAAAATTTTTTCTTTTTCTAGTTTGGAAATTGGAAGTTGAATGCACTAAACACTCTAATGGGTCAAGTCAAGTCAAGTCAGCGAGTCAGCGCAGGCTGAAAAACGCTGGGGTACTTGGCGTCGTACGGTCCGGAGGGACAAGGAGTGGTAGAGGGCCTCAAGTGCGTCTGAGTACAGGTAGCTCAGGCACTACGGTAGGTCTGTAGAGTAGGGGACAGCAGGGGAAGAGGAGGACGGGGGTTAGGGAGGGTCGTAGTCCCGGAAAAGGTTACTCAGTTGAGAAGGGTACTCCACCGGTTTCATGACCTCAAAGTCGAAATCGTAGTAAGGAAGGTTTCTTTAGGGTCCCAACTGGAGGAAGTCTTACCTGACCAACCGAGAGGAACGTCAGGTTCCCTGAGATTTCTCAGAAAGAGGTTGTGGTGTCAAGTTTTCGTAGTTAAGAAGCCGCGAGTCGGAAGAAGTGTCAGGTTGAGAGTGTAGGTATGTATTGGTGACCTTTTTGGTATCGGAACTGATCTGCCTGGAATCAGCCGTTTCATTACAGAGACGAAAAGTGATACGATAGATCCAACCAGTATTGAAAAGAAGGTTCCTCATTCGCAGAAATTAAAGTACCGACGTCCGTGGTGGACGTCACTAAAACCTCGGGTTTTTTATTGCAGACGGTGACAAAGGTGACAAAGGGGTAGATAGCCGGTACTTCACTACCCTGACCAACGGTACTAGAATAAAAAGACTTACAACTCAAAATACGGTTGAAAAGGTGAGAGGAGAAAGTGAAAGTAGTTCCGAGAAATCAAGAAGAAGTGAAAGACGTTATTCCTACCATAGTAGACGTATAGACTCCAATGACAATAAAGAGGACCGTTAGAACTAAGGTCGAACACGAAATAGGTCGGGTCACAAAGAGTACTACATGAGACGTATATTCAATCTATTCATCCCACTGTTATATGTCGGAACCACATGAAGAAAGGGCTATACCTTGGTCCGACAACAAGGTACAGGTCAAGATTGACAACGAAGGACTGGACGTATGTCTAAAGAGTTCTCCGTCCAATCCACCAGACCATAAGGGTAGAGAAAGTCTTAAAAGGTGTCAAAGAACACTAGGTGTGTCAGTTTCCGAAACCGTATCAGTCATTTCGTCTTTAACTACGAAAAGACCTTGAGAGAACGAAAAAGGTACTAGGTCGCCTACAACCGTTAAACTAGAGACCAAGGAGACGGAAAAGATTTTGGTCGAACTTACAGTCCCTCAAGTACCAAGTGTATAACGACTTCGTGGGTTCTAGCGAGATTTGACCAGAAAGTCCCTAAGAAGTTTTACACTTATACGTGGCAAGAATCGAAGGAATTCATTAACAAGTTCACCGAAAGAGGTCTTGATCGTGTGAACTAAAAAATAACGGTCGTTTAATCAAGTGTCGTATCACGTCTTTTTTACGTACAATACACTTACTTACCAAAGTGAATAGGGAACTTACAGAGTCTGAGATCGTCGGACATCACACCAAGGAGACCCAAAGAAGAAGAGAAGGGAAAAACTCTGATGGTATCCTAAATTAAAAGGTTAGGGAGAAACGTAATCCGACAGTACACTGAATGAATCCGGTTACGGTGTCCTCGATTTTAACTCCTCATGGAAAAACCTCATCTTCATAAATACCGGATCACGTGATAAACGAGAAGAGGAGATTATCGTTAAAATCTGTGTACACAGTACTACTCCGGAGGTAGTCGGACCAGAGACTTGTTGACGTGATTCATTTCAGTAGGGAAAATTATACATCGTACCCGTTCTCACTTACACAAGACAATTCTAAATCCCCTCAACAAACAATGATTTAAATTGGATCGGAAAGGAAGGAAAGTGTAAGTAACTCACTTTAAGATAGTTTTCTTAGGACTACAGGTAAAATACCACAGTGTTAACGTCCCGACAATGTACCTGTACGGAGATCAAATACAAAATTATATTATTACATGAGATAAAATACTAACTAATTTTAATACCATTAATTTTTGATATAAATTTTCTATGTTTTATTTACATGAACTCTGTAAAAATATACGAATTTCGTGAAACTGAAAGAGTCAAACATTAAAATACATGAATGTATAAAACTATGTGGATTTCAGATTCTTGAGGCTATAAGAACATGTTGTGTCGTCGTCGAAGGGACTAAGTATTGTTTAACTTCTTTGGTCTTTCTATATATACACAAGTAAGATATCGAACAACCCTCTTATGAACATTAACTTTTTTGAGATGGTACAGATGATCTTAGACGTTATAAAAGCATTAAATCATGTAAGATGGGTTCAAGTACGTAGACAAGTAAGTAAATAAGATTTATAGATAACACGACAATGAGGTGTGGTACGGGTCACGAACCGTTCTGACTAATGTTCACACTGAGGACAGAAATCCCGTGAATGTCGGTTTACTCAATCTGTTATAATTTTTTTGATTGGTAAGACCTTTATATGTTGAAGTTCAATATTATTCTAGATTCTTCTTTTTCTGGTTTCATGACTCTCACTTATATTATCCCTAGACTCGTCCTCTTCCTCTTAAAGACTACTTGACTATAACTTTATTCTACGGATTCTACTATCCTCAATCGGTCCGCTCTCCCTCTTTCTCTTAAGATTCCATTTACCATATGCGTTTCTGAGATACCGACTTCTTCCCCCATGTAACCTCCCATCATGTGTCACACCGACTTACAATCCCTTGTCCCCCACTGACCGTATTATTCTCCACTTTTCACTTTCAGGACAGGTTGACAAACCCTGGGGTACCAGATATGTCGGGTACCTTAAGAGGTTCGGTCTTAAGACCTTATCCATCGGAAAGGGAAGAGGTCCCCTAGAAGGGTTGGGTCGCTAGTTTGGGTCCAGGGGTCGTAGCGTCCCTAAGAAATGGTCGACTCGGTGTTCCCTTCGGGTTCTTATGACCTCACCCATCGGATAGGGAAGGGGTCACCTAGAAGGACTAGGTCATTAACTTGGCCCCAGAGGACGTAACGTCCACCTAAGAAACGGTTGACCCGATAGTCCCTTCGGGATATTATACTCCATCCGTACTTGTTCTAGTAGAGTCTTAAATAACTGGACCAACTCTTAAATTTTAAAAATAAGATATAGGTCACACTTCAGTAATTCGTAAAAATTTGTCTTCTCACTAGACTTGAATGACTAAAAAATTCACTAGAGAACACGACGAAAATTTGAGTGATGTTCTTTCAGTCTCTCCTTCATCCCTAAATATTTAATTCTCTATAAATGTCATCTAACCCGTTCTCTAATACCATAGAACACGATCATAAAATCAGTACCTTTACCTCTCTCCACCTATCTTTTCACTTCATACGGAACATCTTCGAGAATATAAGAAACAATTTGACTATCATCCTCTCTCGATCTTTCTTTTTCATGCCTTGACTCCTAATAAGGTTTTAAAGACTATCCTTATTGACCTGTGTATCTCTACATAAAATAACAGACTTCTGAGGATGTATTCCTCGATTAGATAAATCCGTATTGATCTTGTAACTGTGATTATAATACCTTGGACTTATTGACTGTATAACTCCTTCGTACTTAGTCGTACAGTTAAATATTTGTATTTGTAGGGATATATTTTAATGACCTTTACATCACTTATGAAAACATCCCTTTTATTAATTTTGGAGAAAAATTCTTTTTATAAAAAGTTTATTCACTATTAACCCATGTAATCTTACTGAGTGAACTATAACGAGAGAACTAAAGGAAGATTAATAAGAGACCGTCCTTTTCTTTTGTGCTTATACATAGGTAAGGAAGACTTATGGTTAAAGAAGGTGGAGAGAGACAATACGAAATTACAAACCCTTCTTGTTAAATGAGGACCAGGAAAATATAACCCAATAGACTCTACTTGTCTTCCGACAATTGACGACTATATATAATAAAATTCGTTGGGTAGACTTCGTGAAGGACGGGAGAACATCGGAACATCGATGGGTTCATTGGTATGACACTTCAAGAGACCCGTTCCGGTGTGTGTAGACGTCTAATAATGGACTCGACAGAGAAAGGAACTCGGAAGGTGTAAACATTATAGGACTACGATTCGAGACAATCAAGTCTGTGTCACATTTAGCGACGGGTCTCTCACGTATACAATTCTTTTTACTATCAGAAAGTAAATACATGTATAAAACCTATATAATAAATCCTTACATAAGTCGACGTTCATTGGTGTTAAACATCGAATTGACTTATTTTATAATAAATGGGAAAGAAGATCAATGGTAAAAGTTACCATTGATTTTTAGGGTTTTATAAAGTCACCGAATGTTGATGTATATAAATAAAGAGAGAATTGTTTTCACACCTCGTCGTCGTTGAGACGCACCGAGACAGGTGAGTCAGAAGAGTAAGGTCGTAGGTCCGACTTCCCTATACAACAAGAGGAGCACCTCCAGTCCTCGTTCTCTGGTTTGACTGGGTGAGTTTAAGTCACTTTCGAAGACAAGTGTGTATCGTGTAAAATACAAGTAAGTGTAAGGTAACCGATTTCGTCCGGTATATTGATATTAGTTCCGAGTCACTACGAAAATCCTTGAGACTGACGAAGGCGTAGTAACGAATACCGAACCCATCGCAGGAATCGTAGATATAAACTTTTCTGATAAGGAAGGTATTCTGTCGACGGAAGTTCACCTAACCGTAGATTATCTTCGTCACCTATAGTCAACACTCAAGAGAGTCCAGAGAAGAAATAAAGAAGAGAGGAAAAAAGTATCGGTCGGATATCTATACAAACTATGTCATTATGAACACTTATACAAAACTAAAAATTAAAAAACTCAAATTTACATAAAATATTTGAAGATTTTATGTAATGAAACCGATACGGGATGATAAAGGTATTGTGCCGATAATGGGATGGTACCCCGTGAACTCATTTTATTGTAAGTAGAACTTTAAATCTAATTATTATTATTAAGTCAAAATCAAACCTATTTGTCTTAAAGAATAAAAAAGTTTGTGACTTCGAAATCGATACTTCATTTTAAAATAAGAAAATACTTTTAGACTTCCTAGATATCTCACTAAATCTAAAATTCATATCTATATGAAACCTTGAGAGTCTATTGACTACGAATTTATAGTCAACTGTTTTGATAGTAGACTTTAAGGGAAATTTCAAAGTGTTGGAATGTATAAAATAAAAATAAGTCCAGATGAAATAGATCCCGAAGGGTCCACCGAGTTACTATTTCTTAGACGGAGGGTCCTGTTTTCTGTATCCAAGCTATGGACCCTACCCTTCTCGGGGACCTCTTCCTTTACCGTTGGGTGAGGTCATAAGAACGGACCTCTTAGGGTACCTGATTCCTCGGACCACCCGGTGTCAGGTACCCCAACGTTTCTCAGTCTGTACTGTATCGATGACTTGTTGTTGTTTTGTGAAATAGATCTTGAAACTAAATGTTGGTAATAAATAAAGTACTTAGCATAAAAGTGTTTCTTTTTTAAAAAAAGATAATGCACCTTAACTTTCATAAATATTGATTTGAGAAGTTTTCATTTATATATTCTCGTAAATACAAAATGGAAGAAACCACAAGAAAACTTTGGTGAACTTGAAGATGAAACTTATTGTTGTGTCAGTGGTGATCTAGTTACTAAAAGTTTGTAAAAACATTAGTACCTTTCTAAAATAGTTCATTTTATCATGTTTTTTGAGGTTACATATTTTGTCTCCGTCCATTCAAACGACACAAACTTTTAGTGACAAAATATAAGTTCTTAATAGTTTAGTTTTATATCAATAAAATATCAAAGAATAGAAAACAAAATTGTCCTTTTTGTAAAATGGGAGTTAACCCCTGTAAACTTCTTTTATATCTGTAATAAAGAAAAGTCAATGTCCAATGGTTGTCTTAATCGTAACTCTTTTCAATAAACTTAACAGAATACGAGGTTTGTCCTAACGTAACGTAATCGAGAAGGAAAAGGAAAAAAGAGACTAACTGTCTCCCGTTATAGACGTGTTACTGAGGATCTCCCAAAGTGAAATAGTATGGTTTAATAGTCACATATAAGTTCTGTAGAGAGACGTCCTGTCTTTCCATAAACCTTGACGGTGACAACGGAGAATTACTCATAGAAAACATGAGTCGGTTTATTCATTTTACCATCACTTTTGTGTTGAGATCCTATTAGCCTCCGTCAGTCTTTCTGAGTAAAACGACTTATATCAAGTAATCAAAACCGAAATCGAAACCAAAAAACAAAACAGTCTCGAATTCTAGTGAATGAAGGGAGTAGGGTTTATAGGACAACTCTGACCAACGTCTAAAACACTTTCAGTTGAGGTTCTAGTCGTTTTGTCTCGAAGTCTTCGTTTCCACCTGACTTACTAATAAAGAAGTCTTAAAGTAAAGAGATAATATGATACACTGTCTTTATAAACTCTCATAAACCCCCTCCAAAGATAAGTTCTTCCGTACCTTAATGACCGATTGAGTATAATGAGAGAACGGAAGACAGTAGGACCGGAACTTTAAAAATGAAATAGTTTATAGACAGTTTAAAAATAAAACGACCGGAGACACCAAATCACTATACGCATCAACTTAATATCAATCTACTTTTACACCCAAATTTAAACAAAGACAATGAAAAAACCACCAACTGGAATTCTTTCAATTAAAATTACGAGATGAAGTATCAAATGAGTGTGAACTTTGTTTGTGGTATGACATGACACTTTCAGTGAGTCGACACAGACTGAGAAACGTTGGGGTACCCGACATCGGGGGGGTCCGAAGAGACAGACACCTCTAAGAAGTCCGTTCTTGAGGTCTCACCCAATGGTACGATAGGAGGTCCCTTAGAAGGGTTGGGTCTCTGACTTGGGGTCAGAGGATGTAACGTCCACCTAAGTAATGGTTGACTCGGTGGTCCTTTCGGGACTTTGTTTGTATTATAACCAGTAAAGTGTATTTACAACACTACTAATTTGTTAAGTACATTCTTTTTCATAGATCGTGTGACAACAGAATCACTATGAAACCTATACGTTTAACTTAGTGGAATAGAGAGGTTACTTTTATTAAATAACTAAACGGTAAACAAACCCCTATTTCTGGTTTTAAGTTTCAAAAAGAGGTTCAGGGAGTTCAGACAATAAGTGTGACGTTGAATTGAAGGATGTACAGGCTTTTACATCCGGGAGAAAGAAACGGAACTTCTCTAAACAAAGGAAATTAGAATCTCGGTAAAGGATATGACAAGAGTAATTGACGAGAGAAGTGGACCAATTGAGGATCAGCTACAAGGACAAAGTTTTCTCACTAACGAAGGACCCCTTCTGGAGACGGTAGTGTAAGAGAAACCGTGACGCGTACATCCCGTTACGGTATGTCTCACAAGGTATACACAAATAACTGACACTCGACGAGGTGAGTACATGTTAAAATAGAAAGACCAGGAAGTTTGACAAAATAGAACCTGAAGTAATTTTACTAACTTTTACTTAAATATGTATTTTACCTTGTTTTCCTTTTAATTTTTCGACTATGAATAATCTCTAGATGACAGTAAAGCACTTGAGTAGATGTGTACGATATGACAAAGGAATAATGACTGAGACACTCTTTTATACTAAAAATTCTTTATTTATCACAATATATATTATAATATAATGTATAGATAAGGAATTTCCAGTTTGATTCTCCTCTTTCCCTTCACACGTGTTAAATATCTGATTTTTCATGAAAAAAGAAAACAACTTTTCTATCAATGTCCTTTCAAAATAACGTATTCCTTTTCAAGTACGACATCTTATGACATTAAGAAAGAAAAGGAGTCCCTATATAAATGGTAAACGTGTACAGTCCGATCTATTTTACATTTCGGAAACTATAAAAACATATAAATATATAAACATTTAATTTAGCGATAATACTTTAATTAACGGTAGTGTGTATCTTCATAGATACTATAACTATGAGTAAACGTAAACTTGCGTTTTTCTTCAAAACTTTCTCGGATGTCTACAGTTCTTATTTGATACCCGTTAGTGTCATTTGCAAGAATCTTCACGTTATACACTATTTTACGAACGTAGGTCAATTCAATCCCGGTGACTGGAACAGTCCTACTGTGACGGTCGGTGACCATTAAATTCTTCTTGATATAATTGATAATGGTTTTTATGTATAGGAATATTTTACAAATTAATTGTCTGACAAGGTAACAAATAGAATATATAAAATTTTCTATTACGGAAACCAAGGAAATATGGTATTTTTACCACTTACAGTTGTTTATTTTTAGAAACGGATATTTTTTACTAAGAATTTTACCTTCCTTATACCTACCAAAAACATCTTAATTTAGATGACAATAATTTTTCATCCCCATGATTCTCGACTAGACTACAAGTCGGTCCGAATAACAGAGGTCAATGTAATATACTATTCGGTCTTAAAGTTTTATTTTAATTTAAAAACAGTTAAATTTTATAACTGGGTAAATTTTTACAAATAAAGGAGAATAGAAAAAGGGATGTACATTCTTAAATTGTATAATAAAATTAACCAAAAAGACTGAAATCAGAGGGAGTGGGTAGACAGTTCAATTAGAAACACTTCTAGAAAGGTCGTTTTAATTAAAATGAAGACCCTCTAGAGGTTATTAAGGGGTGACGAATATTTTCAGATAAAGAATTCGACTTCGAGTGTTTGAAAGTTTAAAGTGAACGTCGAAAGAATTTGAATAAGAGACAAGAAAGAGAAATAAATGTAAAGAGAGAAATTTGATTCGACTCCAGAGGTTTCTCTGGAATATATACGGAAGTTCCTCCTCCGTAATACCACCCTACTGGTTCCCCAGGATTCATAAAGATAACACGAGTCAATGAGTCAGTACAGGGTGAGAAAGACTGGGGTACCTAACATCGGACGGTCCGAGGACACAGGTATCTTAAAATGTCCGTTCTTATGATCTCGTACAACGGTAAAAGAAGAGGTCCCATAGTATGGTTGGGTCTCTAGTTTGGGGGTAGAGGACGAACCGTCCGTCAAAGAAATGGTAACTCGGTGGGAACTCGGGAAACATAAAGGTAATGAGAAAAGGTCATTTGACGTGTGGAAACGTACGGATTGGAAAGGAGATATAGGGTGACTATGAGTCAAATAGGGAGACATGTCACCCCTGTTAACTTTATTATTAACAATCGAGGGAGTTTCCTGACAAAACTTATAATGCATTCTATTATCTACGTTTCGTTGTTCTCGGATTGTGATGACTCCGCATTATTTACGATCAAAAATATGGTGAACGAAATAACTCAGTTACGAAGGGGATTTTCGTGATTACTTAACGAGTTCCAGTGTCACTTTACATTCAGGTCCACTAATGTTTCTGTCTTGTACGTCCCTCTAGTACATGGTAAACATCAGTCCTCGTTCCCCAAGTCGAAGTAGACCGGACCTTACTTCCGAGATCACGACGAAAAAAAAAAAAGGTCGACACCCTGGTATCTATCAAATCAGAGGACCTAAGAAGCCAAGACTGTACATTTTAGACAACTCCTCCTTGAAGGGACCGACGCCAGGTCTTCAACCCTAAAGTGAAGGTCAAGTCCCCACACACCTAAACTAGAGACAAACCCCTCAACCTAGGGGACACGGAGTGTCGGTTTTCTGATTTTGTATTTTGTCTTCGGTATAACATTATAAGTGACTGTTTCCAGGTAGATCATTTTCGATACCCAAAAGGTCACCAGTACATACTTACACTCAACCTGGTATTTCTTTCGACTCGTGACTTCTTAACTACGAAAACTTGACACCACAACCTCTTCTGAGAACTCTCATGGAACCTGACGTTCCTCTAGGTTGGTCAGGTAAAATTTCCTCTAGTTGGGACCCTAAAGAAACCTTCCTTACTACGATTTCGACTTTGAGGTCATAAAACCGGTGGAGTACGTTTCCTAACTGAGAAACCTTTTCTGAGACTTCGACCCTCCCTAACCCCGTCCTCCTCTTCCCCTGCTGTCTCCTACTCTACCGACCTACCGTAATGGTTGAGCTACCTACACTCAGACTCAATTGAGACCCACAACCACTCCCTATCCCTCCGGACCACACGACGCTAAGGACCCCAGCATTTCTCAACCTGTGCTGACTCACTGACTTGACTTGACTTGACTTGGGATGACGATGTCGGGGACTGACCGAGAATAAAGGAGAACTGAGAAGAAGGAGATCAGGTTTGGGACACTACTTATCTTGAGAGACGGAGTTTTCGAACACTTTCTGTCATCAAGATGAATCCTGTTAAGAGGACTAACTTTCGGTAGGGACTGAGGAACACAAGGTTGAGAAACTGTACTTAATATATATGTATGTCACTGAAGACGAGATGTAAGAGGAGGATATACGGAAATTATAAGACTGGTATAAAGTGACGATCTTCCGGGGTTTTATATGGGACGGAACGAGGTTCGGTACAACACACGGTCTTTATGACCGTTCGAAAATGAGTAAGAAATCGAAAATGAGCGTTTATAACGAAAGAGGTACGTCAGAAAGATATTGGAAAGAAGAAGATCAGGTCTCTTTCAATCACCGAAAAGAAGACACAAAACTCTCATTAAACGTAAATGGAGAGTTAAGTCAAGACAAGTCATCGAGTCAGTACAGACTGAGAAACGTTGGGGTACCTGCCGTCGTACGGTCCGGAGGGACAGGTAACGGTTGAGGACCTCAAATGAGTTTGAGTACGGGTAACTGAGCCACTACGGTAAGTTGGTAGAGTAAGAGACAACAGGGGAAGAGGAGGACGGAAGTCAGAATGGGTCGTAGTCCCAGAAAAGGTTACTCAGTCAAGAAGTGTAGTCCACCGGTTTCATAACGTCAAAGTCGAAGTCTTTTGATTGATATAAAATTAACAAATACACAGAAAAGACGATCTTACTCGTAGTACCGTAGTTTACCAATATGGGTATAGTTTAAGAATATGGATAGAGAATCGTTCGTCATGGATACGTTATTTATAAACTCCTTATTTACTTCTTACTTATTTACTTGTTATTTTGAACTGTTGTTTAAACACATATGTATATCGATTAAGGTACTCCGGATTACACTAGTCCGGATATGAGATTTAACACACAAAGAAGAACAACAAACTATGTCTACTTTCTTCTAGGATTTGTAAATTAAAAGATTTAACTCATATAGTTGTCATTTATTTTATTTATGTTACGTACTTTCACCTTTTTCATATTTAAATACGTAATAGTTTAGATCTAAACTCAAGATCGAAATGGTTCATTATCGATCCTTTAAACCTTGTCTGACGTATTAAAAAGGTTCCTGACCAAAAAATGTAGATCCATTTCTTTTATTATAAATATAAATGGAGTGACAAACCGGTAATCTTAGTTTATTCTATTTATTTACCTTTATAAAACATTTTCTCGGATTACCCACCTTTCCAAGACATTCAATGACTTTTGATAATTTTATAATTAAATTAAAAAGTCATCCAAATTTGAATCTCAGTGTTTGAGACTTCAAGGTTTTACGGGGAGGATTTCAGATTTGCTTCTAGTACCGTAGACCAGGGTAGAGAAGTACCCTTTATCTACCCCTTTGTCACCTTTGTCAAAGTGTGAAATAAAAAACCCGAGGTTTTAGTGACGTCTACCACTGACGTCGGTATTTTAATTTTCTGTCAATGAGGAACCTTCTTTTCAATACTGGTTGGATCTGTCGTGTAAGTTTTCGTCTCTATAATGAAACGGTTGTTTCCAGGGAGATCAGTTCCGATACCAAAAAGGTCATCAGTACATACCTACACTCTCAACCTGACACTTTTTCCGACTCGTGGCTTCTTAACTACGAAAACTTGACACCACAACCTCTTTTGAGAACTCTCAGGGAACCTGACGTTCCTCTAGGTTGGTCAGGTAAGATTTCCTCTAGTCGGGACCCTAAAGAAACCTCCCTCACTACGATTTCGACTTTGAGGTCATGAAACCGGTGGAGTGTGCTTCTCAACTGAGTAACCTTTTCTGAGACTACGACCCTCCCTAACCCCCGTCCTCCTCTTCCCCTGCTGGCTCCTACTCTACCGACCTACCGTAGTGACTGAGTCACCTGCACTTAGACTCACTTGAGACCCTCAACCACTACCTGTCCCTCCGGACCGTACGACACTAAGGACCCCAGCGTTTCTCAGTTTGTGCTGACTCATTGACTTGACTTGACTTTCAGATATATATTGACGATAGTTTCGTAGAGTGTTCGAGAGTCAAACATAAATAATTTATATATAAAAGAACTGTTTATACAGTGAAAAATAGATTTTGTCATATAAGAAAGAGAAAAAGTACGACAACGATGACGATCATGTACACGCACACGTACACACACACACACACACACACACTCTCTCTCTCACACTCTCTCTATCCTCATCTCCCTTCCCATGGATAGTGGGTTCGGTGGGAGAAGGAGACGAGTCCAAAAGTTGGAGACCTAGTCGGGTCAGGAGTGATGACGACGGGAACTTTCATTTTCACCTTCAGCGAGTTAACACAGGTTGAGAAACACTGGAGAACCTGATATCTCAGGTACCTCAAAAGGTCCGATTATATGACCTCACTCATCGTCAAGGAACGAGGTCCCATAGAAGGGTTGGGTCCCTAACTTGGGTCCAGAGAGTGTAAAGTCCTCCTAAGAAATGACTTACTCGGTGGTCCCTTCGGGTTCTTATGACCTCACCCATCGGATAAGGAAGAGGTCACCTAGAAGGGCTGGGTCCTTAGCTTGGACCCAGAGGACGTAACGTCCGTCTAAGAAATGGTCGACTCGATGGTCACTTCGGGTATGTAAAGACATATAGGATAACTAGTGAGTCCATAGACATAAAATACAAGAGTAGGTTCAAGGGATAGGGAAAATATGAAGACAGGATAATCGCGAAGTACGAGTGGAGTCTTTGTAAAACAAATCTGTGAAAGTAGAAAATGACCCTACACTTCTTGGAGACACGCCACAAGGAAGTAGGGTGAAGACATCTCTAGAGAGGTCAGACAAGGGATCTCTTGTCAACACTTAGGTTCCATAAAACTCTCCGAACGTCTGAAAGTCCCAATATGATAAAGGTCCGCTCTACGGTAATCTCGGAAAACCTACAAAGAAAGTGTGACTCTAAAATTAGGTATGACATTAAGACAAATGAAACTTAGTAAAGGAGAAGGATGCCCCACTTTACAGACAAATAAACCCCCATTCTTCAGTCTATAATTCAGTGGTTCGTGAAAAAACATGAGACATGACTTTCAGTGTTAGACACGGGAAAAAAGATCGAACTAGGAACTACGAATTCCAGGTCGAAAACTTTACTGGTACTTTCTTGAAGGTGAAGTGTACGTAAATCAAGGTCAAGTACGATCAAAGATTGTAACAACCCTTGTAAAATACAACGGCGAAGTATTTTTCCCCCCATAAGGGAAGTATTTTTCCCCTTCGATAAACCGTCTTATCATCAAGGAGTGTCTACAGCTCTCCTTTTTAGACGGGTCGTTTACCAATATGTACGAAACTTCATTTTGGTGTACTAGGAGACTATTAGAGGGATATCTTTTCGTATTACTTTTGTTATCGAAGGTACTATCTGAATATAAGATGCCTGTAAACATTTAGACTAGAAATCATAAAACTGTTGAGAGAGACTAAGGTGTTATAAAATAGTGGGTTATAGCGGTTCTATTTGTAAAAAAAAAGAAAAAGACATTAGAGACGTTTTAGTAGTCTTTAGATTAGACACTAAGTTCTAACTACTAGTTCACCCATTAATTGATAGATAAAGAAGTAGGTTAATCTTATTTGTCCTTAGTTTAGTTAGTTCTTTACCTGTAAATTTTTAAGAATAATCACTTTGTAAAATTGTAAATCGTATAGATAGATACATTATCGAGAAATTTCCATCCAGATGGTAGAATAAAGTCATTACGTTTTGAAAAGAGTAGAGAGTGTTAAGAGTAAGGAGGTACATAAAGGAGAAAATAAAAAAGAGGAAGAACGGGACATTTGTGAATACTTTCATAATTAGATTAATTATTAATCTAATTAGATTAATATCATATCATTAGATTCATAATTAGATTAATATAAGGGATACACGTTCCGTGATACAGTTCACGACCCCTACCTGAATTAAGGATGAGAATTTGTGAAATATCAGAGTTCCTCTTATAACACGGTGTACGATGTTTTCCCGTTACATCCAATAGAACGCATCAACGTGCGATTCAACGAAGTCAGTACAGACTGAGAAACACTGGACCTGACAACGGGTGGTCCGAGGAGACAGACACACCAAGAGGTCCGTTCTTATGACCTCACCCAACGGTAAAGGAGGAGGTCCCCTAGAAGGTCTGGGTCCCTAGCTTGGGTCTAGAGAATGCAAAGAGGACGGAACTGTCCGGCCAAGAAATGGTGATCGTGGTGGACCCTTCGGACATCCAATAGAACGAATTGAGTTTAAGAAAAAGGATAGAGGACAGATAGGAGAATGTGTGTGTGTGTGTGTGTGTGTGCGTGAGGGTACGCACGGTTGTGTAAGGAATACGGGAGTCAGACATTTTTCTCGTCTACAAGGTTGAATTAATTTCAAAATTTACTTTAATTTAGTAACATATTTTAGACGACTAAGTTTTCTTGTATTCCTGTATTGGACTTTCGCTAGTTCCTAGTTTTTAAATCTCTCTAACATAAAATAAGGGTTCGTTTCTTATTTTTCCTATTTTTCCTCTCACTCTCGTTCAAAACAAAACCAAAAAAAAAAAAACGTGTTTTTTACGACGGAAATACCTTTGTGAACTTGTAAAAGTATAGAAATCAAAATCCAGTAATGTAATATTTCATAGATTACAATCGGTTTACGGTTACATTTAAAAGATATATCTCTCACTTCCTCAGTCCTGATACTCCAGTCCTGATTTAAATACCATCAAAAAAAAGAGGAGATGATTCTAAAACCGATTTCGTATTGACTCGTAAATTCCTCGTGACTTTTAAATTCTTGAATATAACCATCATCTTTACTGTTTGTAGAATAAAAATTAAAAGTACATAGTCCGTATGAAAGTACTTACAGACAAAACAAAAATTCGAAGTTTTATAGAGACCCTCTTTTCTTTAGAATAGAAAGATTAAAATGTTTATTCCTTTTGTTGTATAACGTGTTGACCTTTCCTACTTACTAAAAAGAGTTCCAGGATCCTATGTCTCAATCCTAGATTTGGACCTTTAGGACTATAAATTTACGAATGGGAAATTACCGAGTATTTCCAAAAGTAAAAGAAAAAAATGTATTTATAAAGATTAATTATGTAACAAAATAAGACGTATCTTATAAAAGTCTTCTAATTTAAACAAACTAAAACGTCATACATCGTACCTTCCCCCACACACTACCTCTTATATTTTAATTTTAAGACATAAATCTTTAAACTAATAAGAATCTTATTAACTCTTTCCTTAGTGTAAGATTCGTTTAATTCATTTTTATTACATTCAAGTACTTTTTAGGTGTCATCTTAGACTCACCAAAAGTATTATTATTTTGTAAACTTGTAAACTGTGTACGAAATATGAAAGATATAACAAAACGAAAATCTTGGTTAAGTATCCATCAATATCTTTATAAAGTGTAAATAAAATTCGTTTATCATCTATAAGTTATTTATAAGAAACCAAATTTTTGTATGACTGTCAAATTCCATAGTCGTTCTCTGAACCTACACACTTTATATTTTCTAAAAAAATTTGAATTTATGGAAGATCAAAAATTTACAGGAAAGAAACACTTTGGTTTGACGCCGATATCGATTACTTTAAATTTGAAAGTGTTATGTCACCAAGGGTAAAAAGGATATCTAAAGAAAAGAAACAGAAAAAACACGTGTAAAATGTCATCTTCGGTATCTACAAGTTGAGAAGAACAAATTTGTACTGAAATTTCGACCACAAGTCTTGTGTCCGAAACATCGGTCTACTTGAACTAGACTCGAAGTTAGTAAACAGAAAAACCCCTTTGACTCCGACTCCCCTTGAAGGATGTCGATACTTGGGTCTTTGACTGGGATTAGGGAACCGTCTAGGATAGGTGTCCGTCGAAGAGGTCGGGAAAACGGTGAGTAATCGATCCACTGGAACCTTTTAACAGGATTAAAGAGACGTCAGTATAAAAAAGGAACATTTTATCCCTATTCCCATGAATGACAACTCTTAATACTAACAATTTACTTTATTGTATCTCTCACAGATCATGTCACTTGAGTCATTCACTATCTTCAATAATTTTACATATTAAGGATAACAGACACATCGTAAGATACTTCAACTATATGACATATTGATCGGAAGAGGACTTCTATTAAGTCCGAGACGACTGTAAAAAGGATAATAGTTTTTACAGATTCAATGTAAAACCACATGTACCGAGAAATAGGGGAATAAAAGATTTATATAACCTTATTAAATAATCTTCATTTTAAGAAGATACTGATTAACACTTCAAAAAACGGAGAAAGACGTAAGGTAGTTTAATAAAAGGTTTTCTTAATATCATTAAAAACACGACTGACACTGGTTAAAATAAACCGTTCGTAAGGTCTTATATTTGTCATTGTATTCACGTTAACGTGAGAAAAGAAGTTTCATTGGGGGTTCTTCCGAAACAAGACCACGATTGTTAAGATAATACCAAGGATTGCCAAGACTTTACGGAACCCTTAATGAAAATATTGGGTGGAGAGTCTCGAACCATAACTTAAGAGGGAGAAGAATTGAAGGATATAGAATAAGTAACGATTCAGGACAGGTATGAGAGATATATGTCTGAAAGTACGAGTGAACACTAAAAATAGAAGAATAGTTACGGGATCAGGTATAGGAGGTTTAGAGAACGGATTTTATAAGGTCAACGTAAAATTGACCAGAGTGAGGAGGGAATAAAATAGGGAGACTCAGTATCAGAGAACACGATTGACCAATTGAAAAGTTTTAGACACACACACACACACACGTACACGAGTCAGCGAAATCATCACAGGTTGAGAAACACTGAGACACCTGACATCGAGTGGTCCGAGGAGACAGGGACCCTAAGAGGTCTGTTCTATGACTTCACCCAAAGGAGGTGATGTATCAATACCAGTTTAGGACGAAAGGTAAGGAATACAAGAAGAGAGGAGTCACGAAAACAATGGGTAAACGGACCGATTGAGGATGAATCGGACCTCCTTCACAATGGATTTGATAAGATTTATCACTTTTTCTTAGAATTGTAGCAAAGGAAAACTATAGTTGTACGTATCTTTTACTACAGTGACATGTATTTCTCTCAAAACATTTTTATTAACAACAATGCAAAAAACTCATTTAAACGGTATATAGTCCGTGATAAAATTTGTACCCTCTTCCGTTACCGTGGGGTGAGGTCATGAGAACGGACCTTTTAGGGTACCTACCTCCTCGGACCATTCGACGTCAGGTACCCTACGGGCGATTCTCAGCCCGTACTGGCTCGCTGAAGTGAAACTGAAAAGTGAAAGTATGTAACCTCTTCCTTTACCGTTGGGTGAGGTCACAAGAACGGACCTCTTAGGGTCCCTGTCTCCTCGGATCACCCGACGGCAGATACCCCAGCGTGCCTCAGTCTGTGCTGACTTCGCTGAATCGTCGTCGTCGTCGTCGTAAAATTTGTACAGTGTACTTAATTAAGTAAATTTGGAGTGTTGACAGAATACTTTCTCCATGGTAGATCACAGGTAAAAAGATTACTTCTTTTATTTCGTCTTCTTTCAATTCATTGAATGGTTTTAGATATCTACCAGTACTTATCCTCAGCTAAAGTTCCACTCCTTCAGACCGAATACACACATTCACACACGATTCAGTAAAGTCACAAGGTGACAAAACACTGGTATACCTGACATCGGTGGTCCGACGAGACAGGTCCCCTAAGAGGTCCGTTCTTATGACTTCACCCAACGGCCCTGGANATCACAGGTAAAAAGATTACTTCTTTTATTTCGTCTTCTTTCAATTCATTGAATGGTTTTAGATATCTACCAGTACTTATCCTCAGCTAAAGTTCCACTCCTTCAGACCGAATACACACATTCACACACGATTCAGTAAAGTCACAAGGTGACAAAACACTGGTATACCTGACATCGGTTGTCCGACGAGACAGGTCCCCTAAGAGGTCCGTTCTTATGACTTCACCCAACGGCCCTGGAGGAGGTCACTTAGAAGGACTGGGTCCCTAGTATTGGTCATAATCTGGTTATCGATGGACCATTAAGAAAAAAAAAAAAAAAAAA